>VXAZ01008670.1:178207-234036 GCA_013399875.1 Gymnorhina tibicen | reverse complement strand
ACTCCTAAAACCCCAACAACATGTTAAGGTTGCAGCTGAGCTTGGAAGATGCAAATCCATCTTCCATGCAGTGAAGGCTTTTGAAGTAACACTAGATTTATTTAAGGTCGAATATTATATTAAGAAAATAATTGAGTTCTTGGATTTCCTGTTGGACAATATTTATTCATGAAATTTAATTAATCTTGCCAAAAGGGAAGTGATAACATTTAAATTTGCAGTGATCTTAGGTTAACGAGACCTTATTGATATAATATTCATTTGATACTGATATTAATATCTCATTTGAATTACTGTAGTAAAAGTTCGAGTTTTTAACTTTATAGTAAGAAAGACTGTCATCTGCAGTATAGACTTCTTTCTGTCTGACATCCATCTCTAAAGCAATGTGGGAACGTCATGTTTGGGTGAGCAAGATACTACCTGTCTGGGAACATTAGAGGTATTATAAAAAAGCAATTTCTATATGCTTCTGCACATGAAAATGCAGGTAAGACAATTTTTGGTGAAATGGAAGATCTAGCTCAGCATATCTATAAATGGCCAGTAAAAAATGGTTAAAGAAAAGTATGAGAACAGCAAAGTCAGAGAAAATAAGGAAAAGAAAGTTCTGATCAATACAAAATTAATGTACTTTTCAAAACTGAAGAACTGTCATTTCAGTAAAGAAAAAAGGAACATTTGATTTTAGAATGTCACTATATTTCACTCTGAATTTCATGCAGTTCCCACATGTTTGGGAAATTTCTGATATTCAAATAGCTTGGAAATTCATCTATTTTGTTTCCTTGTTCAGCTAGCACAGCGTAAAAGTTCCCAAGGTCACTTAGTTCCAGTAAATAATTGTACAGATGAAGACATCATCTGCTTCACACAATTACCTGTTATTTTATGTTATCTACCAAATGTCTCAATCTATGAAATTGTATTTGAAGAAGTTTTCTGAAAGAAAAATGTCCAATTGCTTTTATCTTTCATTCTGCCTTAAAGTTGCAAGTAGAAAGAAACAAAACACTTCAAGTGCAGCAGTGATTCATTCCACTACATGGTTGCATGACATACAAACCAGTGAGGTGTTAATTTCTAGGCTTTGTTAATTATAAGCTACAGGAGATTTGAAAGAGGAGTAGAAGAGTTTTGATGAGGTAAACATTACTGTCTCCATGGAAGTCTCAAAATGGTGATTCCAGCTTGTCTGTTCCTCTGCGCAATATTTGCTGCAAAGGGATAGCCTGGGGTAAAGGAGAAACATCCTGACCCTTTTTAGCTTTGCATTTATGATCACTGTTCATCAGCATCAACACCAAGAAGAAAACTGTGCTTTTAACTGAGCGTGCATCCACTGTTCACTGGTTGGCTGCAACATGCTGATTTTAGGCTTCTGAGTATTTCTAGCTGGCATGGTAGACTTCCAGTCATTGCTAAAGACAAGCAAAGAACAGTTTACAGGACACATTACTGTGACCTACACCACAGCCTTGTTAGCTGCTGTTGGAAATAATGCGTGGTTTCAGAAGGAAAGAGGATCTTGAGGACTCTGTATATCACAGTTCTCTTGCAGTTTTCCATTATGGCATTTGAGCTGTCAAAGCTTTGCTCGAGGCTCAGAAACTTCAATTCAAGTGTGGGTAGTTCAAAGCTTACTAAATTCCAATTATGATAGCACACAACTATAAACTTATTTAACATGCATGATGCTAACACAACTGCTTTAAAGTGAAGAACTATGATAAATTTCCCTATGCACTGTCCAAAAAGAAAAATCACTTAGTGATTATTTTTAGTTCTGCTCAGGAGGAAAAAAAACCCAAACAACTGGGAACCGTCACTGATCTCAAACCACAGCTGTTACATACTGTGATGGCTACAAAACTTTTTGGTTCCAGTCTTCCTTGGCCTAACAAAAACATTTCTAAAACAAAAATTCTCTAATTATTGTTTAGATTAAAAATATTACAAAAAGAAGTGATATTATTTACATATATGGCATAAAAATAGTAGTCAGATTACACAAAACCACATTATTTTACACTCAGTCATTTCATCAACACAGAACTATCAAAGTCCTTTTGGAACAGTTTGGTCTTAATCTGTGATCCCAGATTTTGTGAAGATAACACAAACAATGGTCTGCTGGTAGAGGAGATGACAGGATGAAAGACAGATTTTATAATTTAATTAGATGAATTTTGAATGATGATTTAATAACCCTTGAACTAGTTTGGATCTGCTTCCAACATCAAATTGATGAGGGCAAATAAGCATGACATATTTTTATTTGATATTTGCAGATAGCCAGATAGGATCAAAACGTGGCCTAGTATTTATGCCATTGAAGAGGAGGGACTGCCTACTTCTATTTTGCTTCTATATTTAATCCAAAAGCAGTCATATTTTACAGGTATTTCTTCTCTGTAATAATTTTTTCATCACTATTATTTGATATGTGATAATCCAAGCTTAAAGATTTTAGAAGATGATATTTGCTGGCCTCTGTACTCCATGTATGTACTTGTACTCAAGCTGCTGTGTCCAGAAAGTTCCATTTTCTCTTGCCTCATATCTGTGGAGATCACTGTCTGACCTAAGAGGCTTTTTGAGGCTTTTTGGTTTGTCTTTGTTTTAGGGCATTTTTGGAAAGAGTGTCTGGCTCCTCCGTTTCTTAACAGATGTGCATGCAACATCCAGCTGCATTTCATATTGGCTGTACTAAGTGTTTCAAATACAAATTTCTACATCCAATATGCATGCCGGTATACCTCAGAATTTCTCTCTTAGATAATATTTTATAGGAAATGGTGTGCAGCAGCCATTTTTGTCTGAGTTTAATCTTAGTGCTCGTAATGTTTCCCATTAGAATATGAACTGTGGATTAAAAAAAAATAGCCTACTATTAGGAATATGGAACATTTTTTGACATAGAAAGAAAACCAAAATGGCAATAGTCAAGGTAAAATCGAAGCTGAATTTGGAATTGTTCACAGGTAGTATTTATCGTCAAAGGGTTTGGGGTTATTTTTTCTTTGTGTTTTCTGCCCTTGTATTTTTTTTTTAGTTGTATTATTATTTATAATATAAGGCATTGCCTTTGCTCATTGACTTTGTCATGCTCATGACCTTGTCACAGTTACAAGCAGCAACTGTAATATGTAGCACAAGCAGAAAAAAATCTGAAGTACAAGCCAGTTTTTGGTCTATCACAACAAGTATATCACAGTGATAAAACTCATAACCTGATGTCTGTCAATATGGAACTTCAGGCTGGGCAGCATTGCTTCAATTCGAGTGCTGACTCTTGTCACTGTAAGACTCACCCAGCCCATCTTGGCAGATGGAAGCCAAATCCCCATGCTGGGGTACACCTTGACGTGCACCTACACAGCATCAAAAGGCCAGATAGAAATCAGCTCCCAACTCCCACCAGAAAACCAAACTCCCTCAGAACTCTGAGCTGAACCCATCCAATGTGAACAGACCCTGGGATCTCAAAACTTTCTTCTTTTTTTGTCACATAAAATCTACCAGCAGCTGCTTACTCTTGAATTGATGACATTTTATTTTTCCCTGTCTATTAGAGCAGCTTGTTTACTGTATTGCCAAAATGGGATGAATGAGACAGCATAGAAGAAAACCTTCACATTAGAATCATTTAACATTATTTTCAGTGCATCATTTCTCCCCTGCTAATTATAACCTTCTAGTTATTGAACATTATTTAACGTGTTTAGCAATACATTTTAGAATGTGAACAGTTTGCTGAGGTTATCATAAAAATAACAGAAGATGTCCATTTTAAATTATTCCTAAGTGGGGAACAGTGGCAATAAAAAATAAAGCTTGCAGTATGTGTGTGTTCAATAACGTGTACAGGGGAGGGTTACATCTTTCATATCTCCACTGGATTTTTCCCAGTCCCCTTCAATTTTTAAACAAATGTGTAACAGATTAGGGCTATTTCATTGTATGTGAGGAGAGGGAGCAAAAAGGAAACTAAGGCAAGGAAATGCAAGGCAAAGCAAAGCAAGATGAGGAAGTTTCTTGACCAAAAGAAACAGCCAGAAAAAAAACCCAGAAAAAAACATGTATGTGGTCTTCAGAAAGAAGAAATTAAAGCAATTAGACTTAATTAATATTGTAGTGACTTTTTTTTTAAATAGTTGTTAAGAATTTTAGAGACCTTATAATTATGTCTAATTACTTAGAAAGTGGTAAATGTGTTTGTGAATTTGCATTTACCTGTGCCAATTTCATATCTATCTCAAGACCTCATGCAATTTTTATTGAGTTTTTGACCAGGATTGTTTTGCTAGAATCCATTTATCTCCATGGAAACAATCAAATTTGTTGATAGCATCATGTTATCTTCCAGTGATAAAGTTAGCTTATGGACATAAAAGTAAGTCACTTTTGCTGATAGATGACCTCTGTAGTAACAGCAGTAACCCTCAGGATATCAGGCTTCACACTTTACTGGTAGTGCTGGTGAGGGAAGAACATCTAGGAAGATATATGTTCAGAAATAAACAGTTATAGCTGCCTGTATTAAAGTTTCGTCAACTGCAGTTTGAATTTACAAATTGCCAAATTTGCCAAATGGCAAGGCCTGACCAACTTCTTATGTACGTCTGTGGACTTCATGGGGCCCAGGTTAAAGCTGGGCTCAAAGCTTTATAGGGAATGGAGTTACATCAGGCTAGTGGCCTGGGTCCTTCAGGGCTTGAATTTAGGGCCAGTACTCTTCAGTGTGTTTATAAATTATCTGGACACAGGAATCAGATACACAGTGAGTGAGTTTGCTGATGATACTAAACTAGGAGGAGCTGTGGACTCCTTTAGGGGTCAAGAGGCCTTACAGAAAGATCTGAATAGACTAGAGAGCTGGATAATCACCAATTGAAAGTCATGTATGAATCACATATGAAATTTAGTAAGACCAAGTGCTGGATTCTCCATCTGAGATGAAATAATCCTGGTAATGCCTGCAAACTGAGGGGGTGAGGCTGGAAAGCAGCCCTGCAGAAAGAGGTCTGGGGATCAGTTTCAATATGAGTCAGCAGTGCCCTGGCAGCCAAGAGCACACCTGTGTCATGGGGTGCATCAGGCACAGCATCGCCAGCCGGGCAAGGGAGGGGATTGTCCCGCTCTGCTCTGCACTGGGGCGGCCTCACCTCGAGTGCTGTTTTATAAGGAGGACAACAAACTTTTAGAGTGTGCCCAGAGGAGGGAGATCAAGATGGTGAAAGGCAAGACTTAGGAGGAGCAGCTGAGGTCACTTGGCTTGTTCAGCTTGGAGAAGAGAAGGCTGAGGGGTGACCTCACTGCAGTCTTCACCTTCCTCAAGGGAGGCAGCAGAGGGGGAAGTGGTGATCTCTCTCTCTGGTGACCAGTCATAGGACCCCAGAAACAGGCACGAGGATGTGTCAGGGGAAGTTCAGGTCAGACATTTGGAAAAGGCACTTCAGTAAAAGGGTGGGTGGTTGCTGGAACAGAATACAAACAGAAGTGCTCATGGCACCAAACCTGTCAAAGTTCAAGGAGGTTCTGGATGGTCCTTTTAGTCATATAGATTATTTTTAGGTAGTCCTGTGAGCAGCAGGAAGTTGGAATCAATGATATCAATGGGCCCTTTGCAACTTCAGATATTCTGCGATTCTATGATTCTAAAGCTAAAATTGAAACCAAAACTACTCTGAAGACAACCAAATTACCTGACTCTTTTATTAACTTATGTACAAAAACCCTTGATATTATAAATGGTGAAAAGAAGAATTTTTTCTCAGCTTCTTTCATCTTTAAGTAAAAGTATAGGAGAGAAAGATACAGATCCTCCTTTTTCGTAGAAATATGGGATTTATTTTCTTTCTCAATATTTGCATTACTAGCTGTTTCCCATGTAAGGATATATTGCAGATTTTTCAGTGTGACATATAAACATTGATTCTGTTTCACGTGCCTCTGTTTAGAAAAGGCAATAATTGCACAAATGCATTTGCTAAAAGATTTCCTCCAAACTACTTGCTAATAACACTAATAACAACAAAAGTAGCAGCTAAAAGCCGTCTGAAAAGCAGAAAAGTTTCAAGTGTTTTTTGAGACTGCTAGAGAAATATGTTTGTTTTCTTATCTGTTCTTGCAATTTTAAACTGCACTGTGAAATATTCCTTAAAGGAATTTTTTCTTCATGTATTCTTGAAAACTGATAAAAACTCTTTCTACTACTTGATTCTCCACTTCTGTGTTACCAACTAGAATGAATGCCCAATATTAAAAAGACGCATATTTTAAAGATACTACAAACAACAATCTGTTTTAATTAAGCCTAACCTTTCTGAAGCTAAAATTTCTGCCATAGTGAGGACAATATTTTTCGTATTTTGAATTGTGATTTTGCATTACCCTCTCAAAGCTACTCTTGAAAAATATCATTAAATAAAAAAAAATGTTTTGAGATCTAGCTACGCATTACACTTCCACTTTTAAAAATACTTTCACAAAACATTTTTGAATTTACATATTATTATTATTATAGGATATATACATCATGTTATAAATAGAAAGGAAAATAACTAGTTTGAGTGGATCAAAAACAATTGGGTTTGAAATTATATTTCTGTCATGATATATTCTGTCATGTTTCTAATGAGCAACTTCATTGTAACAGTTTCCTTCACAAATGAATACTGAGAAACCTAATAATCTTTTCCCTTAAAATTAAAAAGTTCTATTTAATTCGTTAAGCTACTTGTAGCTTTAAGCTGAGAGGTTTTTATTAACATCACAGCTTTCTTCCTTTTCTATAGCAGAACCAAATTAATTTAGCAATGATAAATTCTAAGTAGAGATAGGACAGAGATGGAAAAGTAGATACAGATGATATAGGTCGATTATATAGATATGGATTGTATAGATAGATATAGATAGTAGATATAGATAGATAATAGATAATAGATAATAGATAATAGATAATAGACAATAGATAATAGATAATAGATAATAGATAATAGATAACAGATTATTTCAGCTGGAAGGGACCTATCCATAATCATCCAGTACAAATGTCTGGCCAATTTAGGACTGACTAAAATTTAATGTGTGTTATATTATAGATAGATAGATAGATAGATAGATAGATATGTTTCCTGAATGCCTGTTAAACACTGATGGGCTTGGAGCATGGATCACCACTCTAGTAAGTCTGTTCCATTGTCTGACCACCCTTCCAATAGAGATATTTTTTAATGTGAAGTCCAAACCTCCCCTGATGCAGCTTTGACCCATTCCATTGCATCCTGTCACTGGATCCCAGGGAGAAGAACTCAGTACCTCCCTCTCCGTATATCCTCCTCAGAAAGTTGTAGAGGGCAATGAGGTCACCTCTCAGTGTCCTTTTCTCCAAACTAGACAAAACCAGAGACCTCGTCTGCTCCTCACAAGATGTTGTTCAGTCCTGTCACCAGTTTTGTTGCCCTTCTTTGGACACACTTGAGTACCTTTATGTCCTTTATAGATTGTGCAGCCCAACACTGCACACAGCTCAGAAGGTGAGGTGGCACCAATGCCAAATACAGCAGGATCACCACCTCTTTGGATGGTCTGACTGTGCTGTGCTTGCTTGATGCTCCCCAGGATGCAGTTTGTCCTCTTGGCTGCTGGGGCACACTGCTGGCTCACAGTGAGCCTTCTGCTGACCAGCATCCCCAGATCCTGTTCTTCAGGGCTGATCTCCAGCCACTCCTCTCCTAGTTCATACTTGTGTCCAACTTACTGTCCTAAGTGCAGAATCCTACATCTGGACTTGTTAAATTCCATGCCACTGATGATTGCCCAGTGTTCCAATCTGTCTAGAGCCCTCTGCAAAACCTCTTGTCTCTCAAGAGAGTCTGCAGCACCCCCCAGAGTGGTATCATCAGCATAAAAGTTAATGGTGTGTTTAACTCCTGCATCAGAAATAATGGCTAAATAGCAGAGACTGCACATACCTCTGCAAATGTCACAACACCCATCAAGAGAAAGATAAAATACACCTACCAGAAAACCATGATGCCTCTTACAGGACATGGTTCATTTTGCGTATGCTCTGCTGAGCCCAGTGTATCGCTTAAGAAATCCTTAAAATAAGCAGATGCCAACCTGTAATTGGATGTCAGGTTTTGATTCTGGGCTATATCCTTTTTGCTCCAACTTGTTCAGCAGCATTTATTATAATGTGACTAAATTTTCTGGGACTCATTTTAATGTTATTGCTTAAATTTCATAAATATGAGCATTTCAGTGTTGTCTAGTCAAAAGAAATAATAATTCATGGGTTAATCTGTAATGACCATGGTCTGTGTGATGTAGTCTGGAAATGATGATTGCTCCAAATTTTGGAAAGTAGCAGAACTAAAGCATCAAGACTGCAAATATTCTTTATCATTTTTCCATTTTCTTTTCCTCAGTACATGTACTTATACCTATCTACAAAACAAGAATTTTCTAAAGTTGGCAATTACATGGTTTTATATCAAAATAATAATTCAGCAAATTGCAAATGAATTTTGAAAAAGTAATGCCAAGTCAGTGTTGAATTTGATACATTCTAATCCTATAATCATTACCATGAGACTCTCCAACAGCTATCACTGGAATCAATGGAATTCCTTTTCATCACTGTCTCGGGACTCGTCTTTTTACCCCTCTCAGAATTTTTTGTTCTCATTCTTCAGTACAGAAATGTTAGGTCTCCATCATACTGAATATCTCAGGAAGTCTTGAAAAGCCTTGAAATACAATGTTGTGGTTTCTTCCCAACAATACTCAGAAGTTTGGTACTAAGTAATTTTACCTTTTTTTTATGATAAGAGTACTGATTATTCACCAAAGTATAGTAATATGAGTACTTCTCTTTTTGCTCTCAATATACTCCATTCAAAGTACGTAATAAACCATCCATCTCTACTGCATTACCTTCTTGGAAGTATGTCTGAGGCATTTCCTTATTGTGTAAACTAGTAATCTGGAAAATTGCCATTATTTTAGAGAAGAGCAATTTAAAAAAAATTATATAGGGATTACATGCTCTTATGGGTTCTTTTAAAATGACGACTTTTCAAAAAAAGTCTTAAAAGCATTTGCAGGAGTAAAGAATGAAAGTGGGGGAGCGTGTGGAATGTTTTCAGTAAGGAAAAAAAATTCCCCTAGTTTGATAATGTTAACTAGATACCAGCAATTTCTGTCTTTAAAGTTTCTCTCTGGTAACTAATATCATTTCTTGGTCATTTTCATTTCCATTCCTGTAACTGCCTCTCTTAAGATTATTATATACAATGTAATTTTGATAGCTTTAATCAAGTGGTTTGTCAGGATAGTCAGAAACAGAAAAGGAATGGAATAAGGAACAAAAAGAGAAAAGCATATGTGAGAATATATGGCAGCATGAATGAGATTTGGATTCAAAGATGGCTTTGATAATCTGCTGTGATCAAAACATTGCAACTGTACTATCCGTGAAAGCACCTATAAAAACTGAGAATAAAACAACTATGCTGCAATGAGCTAACTGCTCCTGTGTGTAAACATGAATTGCTTTGCTTTCTCAGTAAGCTTTACTTCAGACCAGGAAATCAGAACAAGCACATCACAATCAGGACATGTCATTATGGAAAAATAAAAATTAAATAGTTGTTCAGGTTCCTATGAGTCCTACAGTATGACTGCACATACCAAATGCTGGAAGAGATGAGACTGCTTTGCTTTTCTAAATTCTTTTCAATATCATATTGATTATTATGACTTGGCTCTCAGCACTGGACATATATGTGTTCGCTTGTTACTCCTGAGGCTCTGTTGACTTAGAGCAGATGGTAAGCTCTATTACTAAAATGTGAAATGTTCATTTATTTAATTTAAAAACATCCAAATAGATGTTTCAGAAACACTTTGTCCACTATTTTTATTGTACTGCCTTTGTTGCACAGTTTTCGTGTATCACTCTTTATTATAGCAATTTAGTTCACTGTTGAAAGGAAGTAAAATTATGATTAACCTATTTATTAAATGGAAAAATATATTTCCATATCCAGAGGGTAAAGAGAAAAGTAACCCTTAACAGACAGGGCTTTGGATAAGTTGTTTTCATCTCAGCTCAGTATTTTACAAATTGGAGAAGTCTGCCACCTTAAATGCTTAAGCAGAAATTACTAATGTATTTTGAGATGAGGATATAAGAGCTTCGTATCATTTTAGGTAATGTCTTCAAATGAGTGTCTGACATAAAATGATGAGTCCTGAGTACTTTTAAATTACTATTAAAATTGCCTGAGGTCTGATCAAATGTGGTTTGTGCCAGGAAAGCTATGCCATCCAACTCAGGTAATCACTTTTTTTCCAAAGTGTGTTGATTCCATCATAAATATTTAATTCAGTCTTACTAAATGCACATATCACTTGAGCTCTTGTTATTTTTCCTTTGTCATAGGCAATTAATTCCTCTCTCCTCTCCCCCTTTGTTCTGGTTTTTGTTTCTTTGCTTTTTGGGGGTCTTTGGGGTATTTTTTTTGGGGGGGGTGGAGAAGGGAATGAGGTATTTATTGATTTGGTTTGGTTTGAGTTGTTTTGAGGGTTTTTTTTTGCATAGTCTAGACTACATAGTCTATGCATAGTTTATGTAGTTATTTTCCCAGAGTAAATAAGTAAATATACCAATCATATTTGTGATAGAGTTCATAGAAATCTGTGAGAAATGACTGGAATCCAGGGGTATCCTCTCAAGTTGATTTAACAACTTAAGAAAACCCCCTTGAAGTCCCTTAAACTTCTTTGAAAGTTCTAGGCATAAGGGCCAATATAATTTTTTTGAAAATATAATAAAAAACCATTGGTTTCAGGTGGCAATAGGAGATCAGATTTCTAAATTTTTTCCAGAATGAGTATTGTAAGGTAAAATAAGAACATTTATTAATTTATTCTTCTGTAATTAATTCCTTTTTTTTCTTTGAATTATCATGGTTTTTTCCACAGAAACTTTGAAATGGTACCAGATAAAATATTCATTCAACCACAAAAATTGAGTAGTTTGAGCTCTTTGGAAATCAATTAAAAAATACTGTCATGTTAACCTGAGCAAAATATAAGCTTACGTTGATAAGGTCCAATAACTGTTATCATTATTTCTAAGTCAAGTGGAGGATTCCTTTATCAAGAAAGTCTTACACTATACACTTTGTCAGAGTGATTCAGTGTAACTAAAGCCAGAATTAATTAATAGAATCGTAGAATATCTAGTGTTGGGAGAGACCTTAAAGATCAACCAGTTCCCTGCCCTCCCCTTGCCATAGGCAGGGACACCTTTCACTAGACGAGGTTGCTCAAAGTCCCCCCTTACCAGGCTTTGAACACTTCCAGGGATGGGGCATCACTTCTTTGAGCAACCTGTTCCAGTGCCTCACTACCCTCACAGTGAAGAATTTCTTCCTAATATCTAATCTAAACCTATGCTCTTTCCATTTAAAGCTGTTGCTCCATGTGCTATCACTACATGCCCTTGTAAATAGTCTCTCTCCATCAGTAGGCCCTGTTTAAGTAGGGGAAGGCCACAATAAGTCCACAGAGTCTTCTTATCTCCAAGCTGAAGAGCCCCAACTCTCTCAGCCTGTCTTCATAGGAGAGGTGCTTTAACCCTCTGATCACCTTTTTGGTCCTTGTCTGGACTCATCCCAACAGTTTGATGTCCTTCCCGTGCTGAGGACCCCACAGAAGGACACAACACTTCAGATGGGATCTCACGAGAGCAGAGTAGAGGGGCAGAATCCCCTCCGTCACCCTGCTGGCCACACTGCTTTGGATGTAGCCCAGGATTCCTTTGGCTTTCTGGGTTGTGAGCACTCATTGACAGATCATGTCATCCACCAACACCCCCAAGTGCTTCTTCCCAGGGCTGCTCTCAATCCATTCTCAACTCAGCCTGCATTTGTTCTTGGGTTGCACGAACCCAGGTGCAGGACTCGCACTTCACTTCGTTGAACTTCATGAGGTGTGCATGGGCCCAAGTCTCAAGCCTGTTGGGATCCTTCTGGATGGCATCCCTTCCTTCCAGCAAGTGGACTGCACCAGAGAGGTTGATGTTGCTGGCAAACTTGATGAGAGCGTGGTCATTCCCTCTGTCTGTGTTGCCAACAAAGATGTTTAACAATGTCAGTCCCAATACCGCCTTCAAGGAACACCACTCATCTCTGGTCTGCACATGGACAATGAGCCACTGACTGCAACCCTTTGAGTGTGATCAGTCAGCCAGTTCCTTATCCATCGCATGGTCCATCTATGTGATCCATGTCTCTCCAGTTTGAGAACAAGGATATCATTAGATGCTTTGCACAGCTGCAGGTGGATGACATAAATCATCACATTCATGCCTGTCAGTTCCGTCCATTAATTTCTCAAGGCATATTTCTACAAGGAAGGGTTTTGCATATAGCTGAAGGGATTCTGGATTCAGGTCTTTTGTATTTGTGTTCTCTGTCTGCTAGATTGCAAAAAAATAAGTGTGGAAATTTTATCAATATTTAAAACTGCAATTTTAAAACTGCTTTCAACATGTTAATAACAAAAGGAATGTATTTTTTCCTGAAGAAATGGGTTTGATAACTTAGAGACTGACTTCAAACTTAAATGTAACACTTTGTCTGTTGTTCCCATGATAAAATGGAACATTTCTTTCTGCTAATGTTGTTGAAAATAAAATCTTGAGAAATACATTACAGAATGTGGGTGTGTTAATCTCACTCCATCCAATATATAAATGGACAGAGTTAGGTTTGGAAGTGATAAAGTTTATAGGAGCTGGCTCTGGTGTTCACTGTGGTCTTCACTGAAGTTAAATCTTTAATTTGCTTTTTCATTATATCTAGAAATGTATCATTTTTAGTGGAGTATCGAATACATTGCAATTTCCCTTCAGAACAGCTGAGACTATTTACTTATGCCCTGATGTGTACACGGCACTGCTGCTGCTCAGTTGCACCGTGGTTTCATCCCAGATCCAGCTACTTTGTAACTTTTTGACATCACTGCTGAATTTCTGCTTCACAGACTGGATTCAGTTCTACAGTATAGACACTTTTCTAGTTAGAAACTTTTCCATCTTTGTGCATATTAGTGTTTCTTTCTAGGAAAAACACCTTAAATCTACTTATAAGGAGGGTTTTCAGAGCACTTTCTCTATCTTCTCTTACTGAGCCAATTTTTGACTTCCACCTTGACCTGCCTCTGCATCTATGTTCTTCCAGTTCATCCATTCTTGGTGGCACTTTCAAATTTTATTAGCACACACTATGTTCAGCCATCAAAATTATAATGAAACTATTAAGTGCTACAGGACATTTTTCAGATGGAAGACAAGAGTCTGCAGGACCCACTTGACATTCCTTCACTGTCTGCTGTTGAATTATTGAGACTTACTCTCTGATAACAATCAGTTTTGTGTCAGTTTTCTAGAACTTTTACCAAGACTGTATACTTTGCTCAATTTCATCCATGACATAAGGTAGATAAGACATACTAATATAATACAGTAATATTATTATTAATAGAATTTACTATAATACAATAATACAATAACATATACAATAACAATACAATAATAATGCTTTGTGGCTTGAGTAAATAGTATGATAACATTAATAACTTTTAATGTAACATCATGGCTTCAGTACACTTCAAGGACTATTGTCCATACCTCTTACTTTCTATCTCAAGGATTTATTTCATACCAATTTAACTTTTCTCTTTCACTATTCTTTTCAATGAAAATGAGGAATTGACATGCAGCTGTGACTACTGAGCAACAGTAAGATGATGCAGCCCTGAACAATGTCCTAAAATGGAAAGAAATGCAAATTTTTTCTGAATGACCCAGGTGAAGTCACACCATTTTAGGGTTCATATACACCCATAAAAGGCTAATATTCCTATACTATTAACATGAAGACAAATTATTTGAAACATTTCTTGCCTGGAGCACAATAATTTTTAGACCTCCTAAAAGAGGCTCGTATCTATGTTTTCTTGACTTTCTCATTCTTTATAAACTGTCCTGATCATTATATCTGCTTTATAATTGAGTAGTTAAATAAAAACATTTCTTGTGACAGCTGCAAATTTAATGATCACGCAATGCATCACTGAATTTTTGAAGATCCAGAAGGTATTCTCACTCAGCAATGAAAGTTATTTATGTGACTAGTATTTTACCTTTTTTATGTCATTTTATGACAACACGTCGTATCCTAAATATTCTGACTTATGAAATATGAGGATCAAGTTTTCAAAGGAAATTCAAGAATTAACATGCAAGAGGAAATCAGAGAATGAAACTAAAAAATACAAAAATGTTAAATTTTAAAACATGCTTAATTATGTGGCATTGGAAAACAAGTTTCTGGGAGAAAAAGAATAGCCACAATAATGAATAAACCATGACATGGATGCAGACATTCAATCTGCCCAGTAGCTGTCCCTGGACTTCAGTATTTTACTTTTAAACTAGCCCCTTTTATTGCTTTATCTCTCTATTTTTCTGTACCTGTTTATCCCTAAGTGGTCTAGATCCCTCTCCTCCCCACCTCTGCCCCATCCACAAAACATCCCATAATAAGCCCTGTACAGTCAAAAAAGTCCCTTCTCCCCTGCATCTCAAAGTGTGTCCCCTGCCTCTTGTAGTGGCCTCTCACATATGAGAAGCACATGTGCAACCCAGTGAAGCTCTTGAGAACTTTTCTTCTGACTTGAATGGGTCTTTATAGATTTAAGATTTAAAAACGTAAATAAGAAAATGCCTCATATTCTGAAATTATAGGGTATGGTAAGTTATGACCTAAAGGGAAATTTTGCATTCAGGTAAATGTGTAACAGAAGCCCCAGCTTTGCAAAATGTCATAAATGTAATTGTAATGCTGGAGGGCCATTAACTGTGAGTGGCATGGCTTGCCTGCTGTAATGTTATGCTGCTTATCAGTGTGCTGGAGAGGGAATATAACTGTATGCTAAAGTAATTGAATAAACTGAATGTAATCAAATCACTGAGTTACAATTACAGGTTTATACAATATTTGTGGTGTATTTCAAAATACGATGCTTTCAATTTTTATTTTTCTCAATCCCCTAGGAAAGTAGAATAAAACCTCTGAAAATACAAAATGTATTAAATTGGGAGAAATTGTTTTATAGTTTAAATAAAGAAAAATACTTTCAAATAAAAAAAATGGTCCAGAAAAACAGCTGACACAATATTTCTTTAAACTTCTGTGGTGGTTTAGGTCAAATTCAGGGAAATGTCCGAAAGGAACGTTTCCTCAAAGGAAGGCAGGCCACAACCACCCCTCCCCCCAACCGGGTTCGGGAAAAACAAATTTTCCTTGGAGGAAAGTGAAGGAGAAAATAAAAACTATTTCTTCAACAAACACACAGGAAAATAATAATAATAATGCTAAATAATAAAGTCTCTCGCTCTGGAGAGAAAACCTGAAAGATTTTAGAGTCCTTCTGTGGGTGCGGTCTCTCTCCTCCTCCTCGGAGCTGGGTCAGCGTGGGGGGCCCCCCTCCAGGCAGGTGGAAGGTCCCCTGGTGGGATTCTGATGTTCTGGTGTTCCGAACAAGTCCAGAAGAGAAGAAGGGAAAAAAAAAACCGAAGTCCCAAGAGGAAAAAAAAACTCAACTCTCCGTCCCTCTCCAAAGAAACAGAGCCGAAAAAGCTGACCGAAAAAGTCAGAAGAAAAAGTGCTTCCTCTGCCCGCCGCAGCAGTAGTTAATCTCTGTGTCCTTGAAGCACAAACTGTTTTGAAAAGTTCGCTCAGATTTTTTCTCTGTCTCTTGCATCCAGTTTTAAAGGCATAGAAAGGCTCAGGAATCATGTCTGGGCATAGAGCAGTGGTAGGGGATACAACAGCATACAGTCACCCCAAGACAACTTCAGATATGATTATTTGAAAAAACTGGTATAATCTAGAAATTATTCATGTACTTTTGGATTTGGGGGTTTTTGGGGGATCTTAAGCAAATTCACTTTGAAAGGTCATTCTCAATCATGCATACCAAAAGGAAAAGAAAGGGAAAAACGGAAACGTGAATGTAGAAAAGACTGTCCTGAAATACATCTGTCTAGCAATGAAAAAAAATTTAATGATGAAATTCACGTGTGTTACTGTACTGTGCCAAATCACACAGGAAAACAGAACAGGATTCATGCCTTACATGAATAGGTGTAGATTAAGCTGTTGATGCTGGCAAACCTACCATTACTCACCCAGTGGTGCTTATATTTTTTAGAAGCACTATTCAGGTGTTGTGTAACAAAAAGTGTCTACTTACTTCAAGTCATGTAGCAAAAAGTCTTTGATTCTTTCACCTTTTAATGATGTAGTCTGTCTTTTTTTAAAAATAGAAACAAAACAACAGACAAAGTTTTCTTCAAGCTGTTGTCTTCTCTTTTTCAGTCCTTCAATAATGAACATCTTTGTACATAGATGGAGGTAAATTTTGCTCATGAAATATGACAGGAATACTTTTTTCCAGATTTTTTTTCTGTATGTGTCTCAAAGCATTAATTATTCATGTCGACTTCTGGTAGAAATAAAAGCACCAGGAATTTTAAGCAACCCTTTTTTGTGACAAGACATTCATTTTGGTTTGGGCTAAAAAAATTCAATAATGATAAACTATTTGAAATCTCTGTTCTAAGATTGTTTATACTCATTAACAGTCATTTTAGCTTAGCTGACTACCACTCTACCTCAAAAAGCTAAAAAGCCTACACTTTTCATTCTTTGACTGAACAATATTCTCTTTTACAATTTCATGTGTGAAAGCATTTTTACTAAGAAGAGAAAAACTGTCATCTTCTTCCATGAATCTTGATATGATTATTTGTTCACAGTGACAGTTTTGATTTGTTTGGTTTTTGTTTTTTGGGTTTATTTTTTCTCTTTTTAACTGTCAGCATACAAAAATGAAGTATATGCTTCCTTCTCTAAGTGGATTTGAAGTTAGAACTTGCTTTTTGTGTTACAAGGAAATAGTACTAAAGATTGTTAATAAATCTAAGGATGCTTGTTGAAAAGGGAAACTTACGTTCAGCAATGTAAATTAAATAATGCAGGGCAAGACTTTTCACATAGAGGTCTTACAAAATATCATTTAAGTTCATGTTCAGTGATGTTCAGCTCTTCCACTAGGCAGACAGAAAAATTAGAAGAAGGATGTGAGTGAGTGATAACAACTCTTCTCTGAAAATCTGTCACTACTGCATCAATACTCAAGCACACGTATGCTCGTACTGTGGCTGTTTGTTTTGAATTATTGGGTACCACAGCTGTCAGTGGAGCCAAACTGACTAGAACTTCAGAAATTCCAACTCGTGCCACAGCAAAAATCCAGCTGTATGCTGTTCTAACAATCCTTGAAAGAGGGATTTCAGGCACAGCGGAGAGTGCAAACACTGCAGTCTCTGGATTTCTTTTAGGGTTTGGGCTAACATTGGAACAAAAGGATCACACACTGCCATCCAGCAGACACCAGGTTTGATAGCTCAGATCATCAAAATCCAAAATGTTTTTGCTGCGCTCTTTAATTGCAAGGTGAGTAGCTGACTCTGCCTCTCACCCAGGAGCCATAAATTAACCTTATCAGCTTCACAGGTAACACTTGCTCTGTTTACTCCAGCGATTTTAACTCTTTGCCGTCTGAGTCATACACCCAGCTTCTCGTCTCCCTGCCGCATTATTATTGATTGCTGTGCTCCCCTTTCTATTAGAAATGTTAATTGTTGACAAGAAACAGCTGAAATCCAAATGTATGGGCCATTATTATGTCTGCATTGGTAGGATTCCACTTGCTGAATTTCAGCATCACCTGATTTATGGCCATAATGCTTTTGCAAATCAGCCACATGAATCGGAATCTGTACAATGCTGGATGAATTGGCAGCCTTCCTAAGCATTACCTCTACCTTTTCTTTCAATTTTTTTTTCTCCTTTTGTTCTATAACTATTTCTCCAGCTGCTCAATATTCAATAACACTAATAATTCAGCTTCCTTTTCAGGCTTTATCCTTTCACTTCCTGTGAAAACATAAAAAGGTAACAAAAGGCTTGTGTTAACATAAATCATAGTCTTTGACATTTGACTTCCTGTCAGAGGTTGCAGCAAAGAAAAATCCTTCAACTTACAGAGATCTCCCCATATTATGGTCCAAAATTTTGACAGCATGATCATATTGGTAGTCTGCATTCACTCTGCATCCTCCAAAATCTACAGTGTATTTTCCAGGGAAATGTTAAAGTTTAGCATTTTGTATATGATTTTTCTTTTGTGTGAGTAGCATTTTTCACTTGTCTTTGCTGTTTCATCTTAGTGATTTCAACCAGTTTTGGAAATTTATCGAGATCAGTTTCAATTGAAATATTTCTTTCTAAATCCTTGCAACAGCTTCCAATGCGAATTACCTAGATGGAGAGATAGAGATAGAGATAGAGATAGAGATAGAGATAGAGATAGAGATAGAGATAGATAGAGCTGATGTAGATGTAGATACAGATAGATGTAGATACAGATGTATAGATATAAATATAGATATAGGTAGAGATACAGGTAGACATAGAGATATATGTAGACATAGAAATATAATATATAATATTATATACATTATAATATATAATAGACACATATTATTTTCTATTATTCGAATCACTAACCAGATACTGTGTGTGTTTATATGAGACCAATGAATATTACTCAGTTGTTCATGGAACTGGGCTGAGTAGTATGGAGGGTACAATGGGTACCTTTGAGGGAATTCCCTTCAAACAAAGATTAATGTTTCTGTGTAAAGATTAGTATTTCTGTGTTTCTATAGAGACATGTCTTGAGATTGTTCAAGAAGCTGAGATTTTTCTATGCCCATCTCCCTCCCTTCAAAAAAGCCTAAACCAAATGAAAAACAAAAAACCTCACCAAACCAGACATAGCTACCAGGTGATGCCAGGTGATAGGTAGGTAAATTAGTATAGATACTCAGGTGAAAAACTAGATGCAGGAAGAGGGTTAGGTCAGGGAAGTCAACCAAAGTGGACATACCTAAGTCTATAGACCATGATAGGATTCTCCCACTGGTGCTGTGAGAGCTGGAAGGTGCCATTGCAAGGCCCCTTTTGAGAATCTTTGATTGGTCATGGTGACTGGGAAGATGCTCAAAGATAGGAGGGAACAAAATGTGAGTTCCCTTCAAGAAGGGTAAGATAGAGGACCCAAGGAACTGAAGACCAGTCAACCTCACCTTGGACTCTGTGAAGCTGACAGAGCAGCTAATTCTTAAAACTACTTTTAAGAAGATATAGGAGTTCAGAAATAGTAACCAAGGAGAAGCCATGCTTAATCTACTTGATAAATTCCTGACTGGAAGTAACTGTCTATTGCAGAAACCATCTAACTGTCTGTTACTGTCTGCTTGGACTTTGCTGACGTTTGTGAAACTGTCTCCCATAAATTGTCATAGAGAAATTTTGATGTACAGGATGGATAAGCAAATGGTGGAAACTGGATGAATGACCAGGCCCAAAGGGTGGTGATCGCTGGCAAAGAATCTCGTTTGAGGGCAGCGACTAGCTGTGTACTATCTGTGGAAAAGTAGAATCCCGTCCTGTTAAATATATTTACTAGCAACCCGGATGATAGCATAGAGTGTACTCCCAGCAAGTCTGCAGGTAGCACCAAGTTGGGAAGAGTATCTGGCTGATAGGACCAAGAGTTGTACTCCTGCCATTCAGAGAGACTTTCACTGGAGAAATGGACTGACATGAAGGGACCTCATAAAGTTAAGCAAATGGAAGTGCAAAGTCCACAACCTGCAGAGGACCAGCCCTATGTACCACTATATGCTGCAGGCTGGCCAGGTGGAAAGCATCTGCAAAGAAAAGTACCTGGGATTCTGGAGAATATCGGGTTGAATTTGAACCAGCAATATGCCCTTGTCACAAGAAAGACAAATGTTATCCTCAGCTACAGTAGAAGTATTTTCAACAGGTCTGAGGGAGGTCTTATACTTTCCCTTTGTTCAGCACCTGGAGTGCTTCATCCAGCAGGTCTGGGCTCTTCCTATTGGACATACTTAAGAAAGTTCAATAAAGAACCACAGGGATGATTAAGGGGCTATAACATCTCTCCTGTGAGGAAAGGCTGAAAGAGCTCTACTATTTAGCCTAGGGAACAGAAGTCTCAGGATTATATTGTTAATGTATGTAAATACCTGGGAAGGGGTGCGTAAAGGCAACAAGCCTAGGCTCTTTGCAGTGGTACTCAGGGACAGGACAAGACATAATGGGAACACATGGAAACACAAGATTCCATCTGACAATCGGGGAACTCTTTTTTGCTATGAGGGTGTCTGAACTGGAAGCTGCCAGCAGAGGTTGCAGAATCTCCATCTTCAGCCATACTAAAGAACTTCCAACACATGGTCCTGGGCAACAGGGTCTAGGTGTCCCTGTTTGACAAGATGAACGCACTTCCCAAAGGTCCCCTCCAACATTAACCATTCTATATAATTCTGGGACATAGTAGCAGAGAAACAAATTTTGTTGAATTAGAAAAGCAGATTTTGCCAGGAAATTTTAAAATTATCTCTCATGGATAATTGTGTGTATGTAAGCATCTTAGTATTCAAAGAATAATCCTGTCCCTTAAACAAACAAGTGGGATGAATTTGCTTTCTGTTTTCTACATATAGGTGAAATACATGAATTCTCCAATTCCCATTGCCACATCAAGACTGTATTCTGGCTTTGAAGATTTTGATGTAACTGACTGGTTTCCCTACAGAAAAAATAAAATGATCAAAACAGAGAAAACCTCCAAACACATCCCCACCAAAACCAACCAAGCAGGAAACAAACAAACAAAAAAGAACAAAACAAAACAAAACAAAGCAAGCAAACAAAAAAAAACAAAACAAAACAAACCCCAAACAAAACACACACACAAAAAAACCCCCAAATTAACCAAACTCAGAAGTAGAGCAATAGTGAATGTGTATAGGATTATCCTAAAGAGTATTTATAAGTGATAGGGAAAGTGTTACTTAATGGCATCACTGTTGTGCATTTATACGCCTATGTCTTTTGTTCGGTTTCACTTTGTGCCTTGGGATAAGATTTAATATAAAGTTGCAGAGATCTATAGCTATAGTCATGCAAAAATTGCATCTTAAACTCTGTCTGACTATTGTATATACTTATTTAAAGCATGCTGTTGAGTTCTGAGTTTTTCTCCTGGCCCTTCCCAGTTGTGATTTACAGTCTCAAGAGTGCTGATGTATCTTTTTGCAATGCAAAATGCTATGTCAAGTCTTG
The DNA here is from genome assembly GCA_013399875.1 of Gymnorhina tibicen. Lineage (NCBI taxonomy): Eukaryota > Metazoa > Chordata > Aves > Passeriformes > Artamidae > Gymnorhina > Gymnorhina tibicen. The sequence continues at coordinate 212,662 of VXAZ01008670.1, read as the reverse complement.
AACAGGCTTCTGCTAATAGTCAGATCTAGCTTATTATTTTGGAACTTGATCAAATTTAGCTATTCAAAGTTACTAAAAAAAAGGTCTACATATAAAGTATGTATACTGAAATGTATTACCTACATGTACCAATCTTTTTTCCTCTTTATTTCCTCTTCTACGTTCTGCCATCCTGAAGCTTTGTAATGCTGTCAAATTTCATATATTCTAAATGTGAAATATTCTCAGAAGTAGATTACAGTGCTAAATTGTGTCAGTTTAATGAGATGAAGTTCAGCTCAAGAGAGGAAAAATATAAGATAAAATTGTTTCACTTGTTTGAAAACCAAACTCAAACTGTATATATGTCATGTTGACATATTTTTAAATAGAAGATTAATGAAAAATGTATATATGGCACTATAAATTCGCATCCTTCTTTACACTGAGTAAAAGTAGGTATTTACTGCCCTCGACAGCTTGCCCTGTCAAAACCATATTTGAGATACACCTAAGGATTACAGGTATCAGAAGAGAGAGCTATAAATACTGGACAGTATATATGAATATGTTGGTGGACCTAAATTTATTTCTGATGGGACAAATGTTATCTATTCACTGCATGCTACTCACTGAATGGCACTAATGCATTCCTTGATTATTTTTCAGGATGAATAAGACTTTCAAAATCAAGGGAGCAGAGTCTTAGAATCCAGGCTGTTTATTCATTTATATAATACACGCATTTTAGTGAACTAGTGTAGGCACTTGCTACTGTTAAAAAGGAAAATATTAAACCACAAAACGCAGAACGGGGTGTTAAACAAAGCAGACAATGTGCTAGTCAAATATGAAAAAAATTCTTGCAATCTTGAAGTGAAGACATACCAGTAACTCTTGAAATAATGAGTAATACAAGATTTTGGGGAACTTCCAAACTCTACTGGAGCATTCTACTGGACTTGACTGCTTATTCTTCCCTGGCAAAAGTTGCCAAGAAGAAAAGTACTCCAGACAGGGCCTCCTTTCAAGTATGCATAAACTATGTCCTCATTTTTTCTCAATTTATCACGTTTCATCACATGTGAAGCTACCATGACACCTTATTATTAGACACTGACAAGAAATGCAACTAACAGAGTACACAAGTTGTCTTCTCTTTGGCGTTTCTTTATTGATCACAGCACTCAGGAGACAATCAGCACCTGTAATGCAATCAATAACTGCCTTGAGAGTCTGAGAAAAGTAAAGGGTCACTGTAGGGCTTGCTTAACAGGGAAACTTTTAAAACTGTGTTGCAGCAGCATGGCTGTGACTTGCCCTCCACACCTCAGGGCTCCAGAAGGCACTGAACTTACGTGGGCTTCCTGCTGGCGCAGGATGCTGTCACTCTTCACCAACTAGGGGACAGAAATGAACAGCAGAAAGTTTAAATAACAGAAAAAAAGTGCTGTCTGAAAAATCATTGTATATAATTCAAGGAATATAAAATCATATGGAAAATGTTGGGGAACAAGCAACAGCAAGAAAAGTGAGGACTGACTGATATTCTAAGAGAAAGAAAGAAATGCAATGCTCTTTTGAAGACAGTCTTTATCACCTCTCCATCTGAGTTTCAGTATTTAACTATAATTCCTACAATGACTGTACCCGTACAGCTAAATGTAGGTATACCTGCTACTGTCACAAACAGCCTTTGGAAACCCAATCAGTGCAGAAATTGTTTGCTCATGTTTACTTCATGGTACCCTTTTTCAAGTCTTTGAAAGTCTGTTCAGTCACTGTGCATCTATGATCACTGATATCAGTCATTCTCAGAAATACCAATGATTACTATTTTTAAGGGATGTGAACATCTTTCTGTGAATTCTGGACAAAAAGCCCCCAAACAAATGCAGAATAGAAACCTGGGAATTATATCAATAAATTAGTATTTTTAGTACTTTGAATCAGATTCCTGAATGACCTAAATTCATTGTGGTTGTGTCTTTCTACAATATGACATTCCAGAGATTTCACTTTTAACTTGCAGCAGGTTGACAAGAACATTTGCAAGATATTTTAGCTCTCTGCAATATCTGTTTTTTTGTAGCAATGCTTTGGTACATTTGCTCAGGGCTAAAATTTTCCCATGGATCTCTGCAGCTGTAGTCTGCTAACAGCACAGAGGAGCACTGAAGGAAGCAGAGTTTCATCTAGCCTTCAGAGTGCCTCTGTCTATAACTTCTTGCAAAATCCTTCTATTTTTTCATTAAGACTTCCAATCCCAGCACAACTGTGTAGCTTCTTCTGGATTAGCTCTGGTTTAAGGTCAGAAGAAGATGGCATATTTCCCTGTGCTATGGGATTGCAGTAGACATATGTAACAACAATTTCATTTTTGAATATTATTTAGCTAACAGGTGCAGTGGTCATAGACAGTTCTTTTTGAGCTCAGTCTAATGAACTTGGTGACAAAACTTGCAATTTTTTCAGACTGTTTTTTCTCTCAGTTTCACTGATCATATATATGGGGCAAAGTACAGAAACCAAGAACGCACCAGGTTCAAGATCACTGAAATGGCACTTTAAAGTTTGTAATTCTGTTCTCTCACTGCCATTGCTGCTGGAAATTTTAGTTTTTCAAATGAAAGCTTCCTTCATGCTGTTGAGTGTTGACATTTGTACATTTGCTTTCTGAGAATGTAGTGAATGAGGGGTTTGGCCACTTAAAGAAACCCCATCAGAGATTTGGCAAAAGCAGGTTTTGGTATTAATTTGTGAAATTGTGACATAACAGAGTTTGATGGCAAGTTTCACTCTATTTCTTACTACACAAGTTAAAGCATACAAGGGAATATCAAACTAGAAGCATTTTGGAATGTTTTACAGGGAAGCTGGGAATGAGAAAGGGGGTAAGGGTGCAAAGGATAAGGGTGCAAAAGGGTTTAGCAGTACTTAATCATTAAGTACTTCAACATTTACAAAGTAATTTGACAGGGTTTACTACAATTATAACAATGACTTACCTATAGATTTGAGATAGCAATATTCATAGCATAATCTGTTCACAGACACAGAGCTAAAATGATGTGTACACTTTTTCTATGTGTGTAAAGGTCCCTATCAAAAATTTCCCTCAGGTTAAGTGGAATAGTCACATCACATCCTTTTGTGTTTCCAAACAGACAAGGATTGCACCCTGAGGAGCGTGGAGGTCTGTGTGGGTGTGGGTGTTGGAATATCAGCCTACTCATCAGTGATGAGTCTTCAAGTATCAGAGACTTGAGGGTCTGTGAGATCTGAGAAGTATTCCATTCACAGGGAGGTGCTGGCCCAGCCTGCTGCAGTTCAGGAGAGCTCAAAGAGCTTCACTTAGGACTGCTGCTCATAGGGTTGCAAAATGACTGACTTGATCATCAGTAAGTATCCATTCTGTCCATAACCCAAGTCAGTAAGTACTGGGCTTTTTTCCCAAAGTGCAGTAACAATGGTACTATTCCACTAGGGCTATGATTGACAATTGTACCACTCCACTTAGGCTGAAAATTCAGGTAAATGTTTTAGCACAGCTATACCTGATAATTGCTTATCCTTTGTTTCCCACCTTGGTTGGGTAGTAATTGCACCAGGAGTGATCCTGAAGTGCCTCACAGCTTGTCTAGTATGGCCAAGGGAAGCTTCACTGGTCAGATGGTTTGGTCAAGGCTTAGCAGGACCATGTGAAACCAAGACATGAGGATGAGGACAAGTGTGTGGGAAGTGCACCACCACGAATAGTTCTAGGGATAAAATAATTTCAAGACATTGGCCTTTTTTCTGCTCTTCTTCCATTAACACATAAGATTTCTCTCGTTTGGATCTGGATTCTGGAAGTTACTTATCACATTCCCAGATTTAAGGAGACTCCTTCATTCTTAAGTGCTTCTGCAAGTGTTACAGGATCACTGAATGGCTGAGGTTGGAAGGGGTCTCTGAAAGTCATCTTGCCCAAGCCCCCCACTTTAGCAGGATCACCTAGATCAAGTCACCCAGGGCTATGTATAGTAAGTTTTTTAATGTCTTCAAGGATAGATACTCCACAAAATTTCTTGGAAACCTATTGCTGTGCTCAGTCAACCTCACAGCAGAAAGGCTTGTTAGGATAGTATCGGAGACAGTGTTGAAAGTCAAGGTATAAAGTGTCCTGTTCTCCCCTCAGCTACCAGGAGAGTTATGTTATTGCAAGAGGTTATCAGGTTGGTTGAATATTACCTCCTCTTGGTGAAGCCATGCAGACTACTCCTGACCACCTTCTTGTTCTTCACATGCTTAGAAATGGTTTCAAAAATTAGTTGAATCCTAACCTTCCCACAAATGGAGGTGAAGATAACTGACCTGCAGTTCCCTGGGTAGTACCCTGGTCCTGCCCTTCTGCAAGACAAGAGTAACATTTGGTCTCCTCCAATTCTCCAAATTTCCATGATCAAAGTTTATTGAAAGTGGCCTTGAAATTATTTCAGCCAATTCCTTCGGCACTCCTGGCTGCATCAAAATTTACAAATGTCCAGTTTGTTTCAGTATCCCCTAATCTGGTCCTCTTCCACCAAGCATAAGCTTTCCTTGCTCCAGACTGGCCCAACCCGACTCTGAACATTTCCAGGGATGGGGCAACCACAACTTCTCCGGACAACCTGTCTCACCACCACTGTCATGGTTTAAAAAAAATTATTCCTTATATCTAATCAAAATTGACCCTCCCTCAGTTTAAAACCTTTATCCTATCACAACAGGCCCTGCTAAAAGGTTTGTTCCCATCTTGCTTATGAGCCCCCTTCAAGTATCAAAAAGCCACAGTAAGGTCTCCCTGGAGCCATCTCTTCTCTAGGCTGAACAAACCCCACTTTCTCAGAATTTCCTCATGGAAGAGATGGAGTAGAGGGGCAGAACCACCTCCCTGCACCTTCTGGCTGTGCTTCTTTTGATGCAGCCTAGGATTCAGTTGGCTTTCTGGGCTGCAAGAGCATATTGGTGGCTCATGTCCAGCATCTCATCCACCAGCACTCCCAAGTCATTCTAGGCTGCTCTCAATCCATTCATCCTCCAGCCTATGTTCATACCAGGGGTTGCTACAATCCAGATGCAGTACCTTACACTTGGCCATGTTGAACCTCGTAAGATTCCCATGGACCTATTCCTTGAAGTTGTTGAGGTCAGTGTGGATGGCATCTCATACTTCAGGAGTGTCAACTGCATCACACAGCTTTGTTTTGTCTGCAAACTTGCTGAGGGTGCACTCAATCCCACTGTCTATGCCATTGATGAAGTCATTAAACAGCACTTGTCCCAGTATGGACCTCTGAGGAACACCACTCATCACTGACATAAGTGGGGACATATTCAGTCTACTTGAAAATTTAACACTCAAGAGAGAGAGCTTTCACAGAGAAAGATTTCTACTCCTGGGACAGAAAACTATTACTGGAAGTTACAATAATTAAACCTTGCAAAGTCTTGGCTTTTTTTCCTACCAGGCCTACTTTATATGTTCCTTCTTGAAGTCTTTATTTGTTCTGTCCTTTGCAATAAAAAAGCGAAGATAAGAGAAGGATATTTTTGGTTCCTCTATCAGAAGCTTTACCTAAGAAGACTAGTGGTTTGCCTAGAAATATAATAAGTGGTTTGTTTTGACTTTAAAACTTGCTCCTGAAGAAGATTAAACAGACCCAGTGGGAGGTGGATGATGTGGAAGACTGGATCTTTGCTCACAACCTGTGGAACATTTTTACTATAATACTGTAATGAATAAATAATAAGAAATGTGACACTCTGTTGCTGTGGTTTATTGCAACCTATTATTCATGCAGCTAGAGAAAGGTACCCTTTAATACAAACATTTATTCAATCACCAGGGTACTTCTCCCATTCTAGAGGTCCTGACCTTACCTTCAAAAGCAGATAAAAGCAGGGGAAACATAACATCATGCGAGATTTATTTTCCAAGTTATCCTTAGCAGAATTCATTTTTTCTGGCATGGGGGAAAGGTCTGGGGAGAGGAGGAAAGAAAAAAAAATGGCTTTGAAAATGAGAAATGGAATTCTCAGATGATGCTATGGATGCAAAATTTTATGAGTGCATATGGCCACTATTAAGGACCTTCCAGGGGACCACAGGGAAAGAGGAACTTGCCAACTGATTCTCATAGAAAGATTAATTGAGCTATTTGATACTGTTTGATTTAAATCTGTGTTCATTCTTCTTCTCTGATTTCTTTTTAGTGACTGCCTTGTTGGCAAGTTTCCAAGAAAACAGCTACAGTGGTGGAGTTTGCACTTTTGGCCATGTGTCTTCTGTCAGAGAGTTTGGGCTTGTTTTCTTACTGACAGAAGATGCAATTTCCTTTGCTGTCTCCCACTTTTGCTCAATAAATTTTTCCTTTCAAAGTTATTTGTTAGCCACAACTCATTACTTCATCAGTAATTTCATTTATCTTCCCTACAGCTGCAATTTTGTACTGTATACCACTGAATGTCCTTTGTCCATGAAGCCCAGTGAAGCAATCAGTGTGTCCTTTCATATATTCTATATATCTTCCCTGTTCACACCCTTTAGGAAGCTGTTCATTAATGTTTGGGAAGTGGTAATGACCAATGGAAAGAGGGAAGAACTCAATCTGTGCATCTCATACAGCGAAAAGCAAAATGCACTGCAATCACTTTACTAGCAGATTGTACCTGGAACTTCCAGTGTTTTCCAAAAACTTTTTAACTTCTCATATGCATCTTCATTTGTAGCAGACAGAATTAAATAGTAGTGCCTTTTCCTAGTCACCATTATTGGAAAAAATATATATGACAGCATTGTTATAAGATGTTAAAAAATAGTCAGTTATGTTCATATGTATATATTTAGGTGTTTATTTTTACTGTTGTCAGTCAAGCTCCTGGCCAGTTTCTGTTAGTGTCAGCAAACACAATTAAACTTTGTTGACAGACACAAAGTCTCCTTAATTCTGTTCACTCAGAAAAACACAGAATGCAATTCATTTAGAAAAACACAGAGTGCAACAAAGTCAGAGTTAGGGTATAATCTTGGTGTACACTATATATTATCAGGATGGTTTGCCAAATGCATTATGTTCAAAGGTCTCATCAGCTGTGTAAGAAAGAGCATCCATCCCTCGTATTTTGTAAATGTGGTGGGATATTTAACCCTAATAACTGTCCCATTTTTGAGGTCCTATTCCTCTTTTGTATTCCACAGTCTCATCAGAGCATAAAATCTTGATAAGCGTTTGGATATCACAAATTAAACATAGAATGTTAAGTAAGGTGAGGTTTTTTTCCCTTTCAGTCATAATCAATTTCATGCCTATGAGCAGAAAACAGAATAACATCTAACAGTCTGAAATGTGAGAGGAAGGAAACCAGGGTCATCCAGCCTTTTTTGTAACAGAGTGGAAACAAAGGTTTCATTTAAAACAATTTTTGTGCGTTTGAGCATTCAGATTTTAGAGCAATTTTACAGTGCCAGAGTTGATTATTTTATTTATTTGCTTTTGTGATTTGCAAAATTTTAAGCAGCATTGGGATGTTCTATGTCTTAGAGTATTATTTCATTTTTCTCTAAATGTCCCCTTTTCTGTAAGGGATTTTCACAACTGGACAGTTCTTTGCAGAAAAGATTCTGCTAGATGTAATCACCTCTGGTCTTAATATTACACATGCCTCTGGTGGAAAATACTGATACCTCTAATTGAGGTTTGTTCTCTGAATGCACGTGGGTGTTCCACAGTATTACTGAAATTTGGCTGTAGCTTAAAATAAAAAAAAGCAGCTGTTTCAAACACAAAATATTTTCAGGAGGTGTTTTGTGAAAAACAGCTGTTCCTTAAAGAATGAAAGGTAAACAACCCACAGTTAAAACCTTGGTCATGCATTTAATTTCATTTTGGTCAAATGTTACTAGCATAATATTTTGTTCTAAATATGATAACACAGATTTCTGCCATATGCCTGTGGGTCCTATCCAGACATTCTCCTCCTCGGTATGAACAGTAACCAGTAGAGCAAAGGCTCACTTTAATAAAGATTTGAAAAGAAGGTAAATTATAGAGTCAGGAAAAAAGTAATCACAGTACACCTGTACTATTTAGTAAGAAGGCACTCAGAAAAAAAAAGTAGTTTTCTCAGGTTGTGTCAACTTAAGAAACTTATCTGGGGAGGTCTTGCGTGAACTGTAGAAACACAATTTTTAGTTTTCTAAATTTAGTGTTTTTTCTAACACAAAAGTTATGAATAAATGAAACACATGAAAATTTAGATGGCAATGTGAATGGTAGCATTTACACTGCTCAAGGGAACATGGAGGATTTAGGAACACATCTGAATTTTGTTCCTTACACACATCTGTACACCACTTTATGTAGTATGAGAAAAAACCAGGATGAACTGGAAACATGGACAGTACTCAGAGCTATGATGTCTTTGCCATTAGGAAGACTTTGTGGAGTAAGTCCCATGACTGGAGTGCTGGCATGGAGGGTTACAGGCTTTTGTAGAGTGGTAGCCAGGGAAGGCAAGGTGAAGGTGAAGGAGTTGCAATGAATGAAAAGGAGAGGTTTGACTGTACAGCCTCACAATTAGTGATGATGCAGTTGAGAAACTCTGGGTTTAGGGAGATGATAGGGGGATGAAAGAGGAGATATTTTAGTGTGTGTCTCCTACCAATTGCCCAGCCCAGCTGATAGCACGGATAAGTTATTCTACAGGCAATTAGAAGAAATCTATAAATCAGTAGCCCTTGTCTTGAGATTTCAACTTCCCAGACATCAACTTCGAATATGATACAGTTGTGACAAGAAAGTCTTTGTGAAGATGATTTCTGGTCAATAGTACTCAGTGAGTCAATAAGGAAAGATTAGCTTGTAGAGTTGTTATTGTGAATACAGAATATTTGTGACTCAATCCAAACTGTCTTCCCTAACATATATCTCATACATACCACAGGGGACTTTATCCCCTTCAACAATACATGAAGGTTTTACTAGGCAGGGACAGTTTGATGAGTAGAACTTCTGATGTTAACTGTCCAAGTGGCCTGTGCTAAATGTACATCCCAGTGTTCGAAGGTCCCACCACCCATTGCTCTCAACGTGGTTTTTAACAGTCCATTGTATTGTGGTGACATGGCACCCCTGAGAGGGTTGAGTCAGACAGAGGGATTCATTTCAAAAATATCTTTGTAGACACCTGGGCCAGAGAGCACAGGACTGAGTGGGTGCATCATATTCTCTATTGTGCACCAGCCTCTGGGAAGACTCTGCCTGGCACTGGGGCTCTGCACTGGAGGGCATCAGGCACAGCATCGCCAGCCGGGCAAGGGAGGGGATTGTCCCACTGCTCTGCACTTGAGGTGGCCTCACGTCGAGTGCTGGGGGCAGTTCTGGGTGTGACAATATAAAAAGGACATTAAGTTGTTAGAGAACATCCAAAGGAGGGCAGTGAAGATGATGAAGGGTGTTAAGGTGAAGCCGTATGGGGAGTGGCTGGGGTCACTTGGTCTGTTCAGCCTGGAGAAGACGAGACTGAGGGGAGACCTCATTGCGGTTACAACTTCCTTGTAAGGGGAAGGGGAGGGGCAGGCACTGATCTCTTCTCTGTGGTGACCAGTGACAGGACCCGAGGGAATGGCCTGAAGTTGTGGCAGGGGAGGTTTAGGTTGGTTATTAGTGAATGTTTTTTCAGCCAGAGGGTGGTTGGGCACTGGAACAGGTTCTCCAGAGAAGTGGTCACAGCACCAAGCCTGACATAGCTCAAGAAGCACCCGATGTGATGCATAAGGTTGGTCCTTTGCAAGGCAGAGAGAGTGATTCATGCAAGAATGCTTACCATGGACCCTGGGTGACAATGAACAATGGCAGACAGGTTCCCTACCCTGCCACACACTGTTTGGCTGGAAAATCATGTCCTTTTTCTCTGAAGGCAGAATCCCTTACCCTTGCCCCTAGCAACTGACATGAGATAGTACAGAATAACAATCTAGTCATGCCCACATGGCACCAGGCTGCAACTCCTCAGGGCTACTGCAAAAATTATCTCTGTCCTGGAAGGAACCAGCACAAGAACTATGTCTGGTCAGTTAACAGAAACCAGCAATGTTCCTCAGAGCTCAGCTTAGAGGACCTGTTCTGTTCAATACTTTTGTAAATTATTGGAATGCAGGAATGGAAGACACCATAAAGTTTTTGCTGATGACACAAAACTGGGAGGTGTCATTGACTCTTGAGGTATGAGAGGTCTTGCAGAGGGATCTGTGTAGATTGGAGCATTGAACAATCATCAGTGGCATGAAATTTAACAAGATAAAATGCCAGAGTCTGCACCTAGGAAGGAGTAACTCTGGACATTAATATGATCTGGGAAAGGAGTGGCTGGAGATCAGCCCTGCTGAACAGGATCTGGGGGTGCTGGTCAGCAGCAGGCTCACTGTGGGTCAGCATTGTGCCCCAGCAGCCCAGACAACAAACTACATCCTGGGGAGCAGTAGAACCAGGCAGCCAAAAGCGGGGATTATCTTTCAAGAAATTCCCCTTTCAACAAATTCATGGAGAATCTGATTCAAGAAAACAAATACTGTTTAGACGTAAAAAAAAAATCTGTTGTTTAGATGTAGATACTGGTGATGAACGGTGGTGAACCATTAATTTAAAAGGACAATATAGAAATCATTTAGCAGTAAACATAAAAGGTGTCAGAAATGATAATCTGTATACAGGAGCAAAATACATAATTCTTGTAACTGTCTGTAAGTTATTAGATTTCCCGGAAATAGCCTTATGGAAGACAAAGACCTTTTAATCACAAGACTGTGTTCCTACTATTCTTCTGTTGCTGTTTATTTAGTGCCAATGTGTTAGGAGTAAATTGAAAGACATTGTGACATCTTGATGTTACTTGGTGACATCTTTCAAAGAAATTGAGTGAGATGTTTTCTTTTATGAATTATATGATACAGAAATTCTGGTCTGACTTACTGGAGCTTCACTTTATTGAAAGCAATAATGGGTACTGAGAAGAAGATCCTTAGGATGATATAGTGAAAGTGAAATTATTATTTTATAATCTACAAAGTGGGTCATTGATTTCTATTGAAATATATTTTTGATAAGGAAGTTTTGCACATGGGAGAATGAATACTGGTAAAGGACAAAATAATTTGCTTATAGAAAAAATCGGTGCTAGAATTCATAAAGCTATTAATTGACAAGGGATTGCAAGAGGTTTTTTCCCATTTAGGTTTTTAACTATGTTTTGCCATGCGTGTGGAATGCTGACTCTGAATTGTGGCTGTGCTAGCAAGATAACAGCATGAAAAATTACAAGGTGTAACAGATAGCAAAGACGGGTACAAGATATACAACTTGAAACAATGTTGATTAGTGTTTGGACCAACAACACAGCAACATGGCAAATGACAGAAACAAGAAACAGTGTAATAGTAGGAGAAATTAACATGAATTCCTGGTCAAGACAGAAATTACAAGTACAGCTCCATTACAAATAGTAATTAAGGGTATAAATTAGCAAAATTAGGATCTCTAGGGAAAGAAAAAGTATATCAGACCTGTTGCAAAGAAATAATTGTACAGATTGAGAAAAACTTCAAAGGTGAAAAAACGAGACTGTAGAAATAGCAAAGTTTTGGTTTCCCCTGAAGTTGTCTTATTTCTGATCAGTGCTTCAGAAGAGGAGAATAATCCTGTTCTTGTGACTATACCTCAGTTTGAATCACCCCTGCAGTCGGGGGATTACCGGAGGTTATGAAGTGCTAGGACATGTTTTCATGGCAGTGATGGAGCATCCTGACTAACATCACATGCATTCTGTAAGCATTATTGTACCTTACTAGAACTACCTACATTTTTACAAAGCCTGAAGATTTTCAGCCTCCATCTTCTTCCTGTTGCATGAATGTTCTTAACATCCATGGAACAGGAGCACATAGGGTTTTGTCTCCCCTGCTCTTTTGTGGGAATTGTAGCAAGATTAGGAAGTACTTAAACAAGTAGAAATATCAATATTTTATTGTTATCATTTAACTGTGTTGCAGAGGAATAGCTATACCTACAGAATTTGAAGTAAAGCTTCAAACTGTTTGGGACTGCAATAATTTCTGTAAGAAATATATGATTTGTCAAAGAAAATAACTGCAGCAAAACCCCCCAAACTACTCACAGTTTTTCTGCAAAATATACTCACAGTAGTGAATTTAACACCTACTTACACCAGACCAAACTGGTAAGTCTTTTACCTTGATGTGTCTTAGATACCATCTCTGTATCAAAAAATCACAGAAGCATGATAATTTGAGATCTTATAAATAAAATTTAGATACAAATACTATTCACAATAAAATTTTGAATTATGGTCTTTTGAATTAATTTGTATTCTGGAAAATTTAATTCAGAATACAACTAATTAAGTTACCTTTGGAAATTTCTCAGCTAAAAAGTTCTTTTAAAACAAGATTTTGAACTATTAAATTCAGATGTCATTTACCCTCTGGAGGCCATTAGTGCAGTACATGTGAACAAGTGTCAACTTGTTTCTTACAGTAAGTGTTGCTCTGTTAGAAAGGATATTACTATCATATGTTTAATAAAAAGGAAATTGATAGACTATAGTGCTGTATTCAGTATTTTCATTCTTTTTCTATTCTCTGCAAGGTACAGTGAAAAAAAGAAAGCTGACAAAACCTGATCCATGCCATTTCTACTGTCTTCCAGGGGGAAAAAAATTGGAAATGTGTAGTTTAAGGATCTGTGGTTTTGGCTCCATTCCTTTGTTCTTAAAGTTCGACCATCTCTTTACGAGCCTGTGGTTTGAGGGTATGCACACAAAACTCCTGCCTTTCCCTAGTAACACCAAGTCTACTGGGCAGACTAGATGTAACTCTCTAGGTCAGCTGCATCTGCAGAATGAAGCTTGTTGAGTTGTTTCAGACACAGACTTGCCACCTCCACCCCTATCAGTGGGTGCCTTTGTTTTTTAAAGTAGTGAGGAGTAAGTAATCTTTCTCTGCTTCTATTTCTTTCCTATGAACTCTTCTTATGTTTCTGTCTCTTTGTTTTCAGACCTTGCTTCAGAAAGCAGAAGACTTTGTTTCAGATATTGTTTCAGAAAGCAGGTTTTTAGTGGGTTTCTTCTGGACCTGAAATAGTATCTGGGTTGTGTCTGCTGCAACAATGAAAATATGTCTTCAAAATATGCCCCTCATTGAACTATTACTTTGGTCATGATGCGTGGTAGTTAAGGGTCTCAGATCTCTTACCTGTTAAATCTTGATTTTTTGAATTTGTAGATAATTATAGATGAGTAAAGCACGTTTGAATGAGAAAATTATGAACAATTTTCAGGCAGATCATGGGCAATCCTCAGCACCTCTCTGAGTAACTTACCAACTTGCTTTTGTTCAAAATTGCATCAGTCCTTTACAATTGGATCATTTTGGCACCAATCTGTCTATTGACTAAGAGAACAGATAATTTTTGACTTTTGCATCTTTAGTTCTTAACTTGCTACTTAAGGTATATTGACTGAATTGAGAAAGTTCAGTTATATTGAAAGAATTAATTTTTCGCATAAAGTCACTTTGCACTTCAGTCTTATCAGATTAAACAGTTTCTGCTTTAAAATAAAGGGAGTTTTAGTAAAGGTTACTTTTCCTAAATCAACAGCAACAACACTGGTAGCACACCCAGTAAATGGAAATAAGACCCCAGTTTATTGGTAAAATAATAGTTTTTTGGAGAAGGATGGGTGCATTTTTGTATCTGAGGTAATACAAAAGTCTTAGCACAAAAGAGAAAGGCAAGAAAAAAAACTTGTCATATGCTGTTGCAAAATAAGGAAATACTTTCATAAAGGAAAAAAAAGAGACAATCACAAGTATATGAACTGTCCATGAGTTGTTTATATTCTTCAGTAGACATTATATTTATCAAAGACTGATGAAAGATAACACAGGTGTACCAGAATAAAGGAAAAAATTGCTTTTCCTTGTCATATAGTTAAATTAAGGTGAAGATTATGGCACATTTTTTACCGTTACTGTGACTGAGGAATATAAAAGATAGGGAAATTTTCCCTTATTATTTATTCTCTAAACAAGTCACAGCATAAACCCCCAGTGCAAACCTGGATTGAAGGGCTAAAGTTTTCATAAGCTGTCTACACTGTTTGGTTCTGATAGATTGCTTCCTAATTAAGAGGGTAGAAAACAGAATTGATTTTTCAATTGCTACGTAATTCAAATCAGAAATAAGCATCAACTTCTGTTTCTTTTTCACTAGAGCAACTATTTAATGGTTCCTGCTCATAGAACAAAGGTACCACATCTTTCCCCAATGTAATAGGTTGCTCTGTGCATTGCAACATAGAAAGAGTTATTGCTTATCTATTTTTTCTCAAGACAGAAATAATATTGGTTTAAAAATGTATCATACATTCTTTCCTTCTCCAATGACTCTGTCATCTTTATATTAAGAAAGAGAAATTTTTGACTTATTAAAAAAATACAGCAATGAAAAAATGTAAAGTCTTCTTTTTCCCATTTTTTTTGCGTTTTCCCCCTTATCTCTAGACCTTACCAGTCTATGTAGCACCAACAAGTATCTGCAGCCTTAATGTAACTGCTGAGCATTTAATTGGTGTCTTCATCTAATCAATAGCTTTAAATCCATGCATATTTTACATTAGGAAGCTTTTTCAGCTACTTTTGGGCATATCCTGTGTGTGAACCTGCTGTGAAAAATTTATCTCTAAATTATCACTAGATACTAAAATTTCATATTTGAGAAATACGATATACAGAAAAATTAAATTTTCAATAAAAGAATAAATAATAAGCATTAATCAAATTGTCCTTCAGTGACTAACCTGAGTTTGAAGAAATTAGCTCTTCCTGAGAATATTCCAGCAAGAGAATCATCAAAAAATCATAAAAAAAATTCATCAATACTATGTCTTCTCAAATTACCTGAGAAAGATCAGTATTTTCCAAATGAATTATTTAATTTGTGAATCAGTTTGAGCAGCTGTGATTAGAAGTGGATAAGGAAGTTTGTTTTTTTTCTGCTTGCAGTCAGAAAAGTAGATTGTAGTGCTCTACACATGAGCATAAGAGGTGACAACAGGTGATGAGATGTTTTATTAAGGAGGATGACCTTATTTGCCCTACCATATATATCAAATGTATCCTTATTTCTTCAATTCAACTTCTGTTTTAGAGAACTATTATAAATTTAGACAAACATATAACTGATAATGGACACAAAGAATACAGAATTTACAGGCCGCAAAGAAAGCCAACTCATTAACCGTGTTGAAATCAGCTCTAACTGGGTAAAAGGTAATTCCAACAGGGGGAGATTGTGACACAAAGCCCACCTACCCACAAAACTCACCAAATCAAAAGAACAGAAAGACTGAGCATGATGTCTTATTACATCAGAAGCAAGGGAATCCTTCAGCTCTAGTGACCATGAGGGGGTGGAGTACAAGTTTCTGAGAGGAAGAAGTAGGGCAAAAAGCAAGATCACAATCCCAGGCTGCAGAGGACAAGACTTAGGCAGGGAACCGCTTGGAAGAATCCAATGGGAAACATGAATGGAGTGGAGTGGTTCAGGAGAAATTGTTTTATTTACAATGATTGTGTCCTCCAAGTTCAATGTTGATCTACTCTATTCTTGATCTTGAATGGGGAAATTCAGGAAATCAAAAAAGGCAGCAAGAGGCCTGTGTCGATGATCAAGAATCTGCTGACAAAATTCAGACAAAAAAATGAGTCATATGAGAATGAGAAGCAGGGTAAGATGACCCAGGAGAAATACACATCCTTCTCGAAGATGAGGAGAGAGAGATAAGAAAGACAAATTTCATCCAATTTAGGTTAGGTGAGGAATATAAAAGGCAACATGACCGGCTTCTGTAGGTACATCAGCAGCTGTCCCGTTCCACTATAAAAAGGAGGAGCCAGGAAGGATTCTTTTATAGATTTTTCTGACGAAAAATAAAGCACAAACACGGCAATATTATATCTAAAAACCATTTATTGAAAAAAAAAAAAGGGTGGGGGGAAGGAACAGAATGTGGGGGACAGATTTACCACAGAACCCTGGCTATCTATCGGCATCGATTTGGCAGATGGAACGTGCGTGTTTCGAACCGCGGTGTGCTTGTGTAGCCTCCGTGGCGAGCTGGGCATGATCTCCAAGCAGCAGCCGCGGGCGGGAGCTGGAAGCTGGGTGCGGGAAGCAGCTGGAAGGTGAGTGTCGACAGTGGCCACCAGATCTTCACAGTGATAAGCTAACTCGCGAAACTGGCACAGCATGGCGAAGCAGGCACGAGCAGGGAAACAAGACCACAGAGAACAGGGCGCAAAGGCGGGAGCAGAAGGGGCCAAGCTGACCCCCCCAGCGACCCAAAGCAAACAAAAAAAGACCTCGTATTGTGGCGGCTAGCTGCCTTTATGTGCTCCCAAACCTCTCCCCCAGCTCGGCTTCACAGGTGTGTTTTTGGTGGGCATTTTCGCGGGCATCTGGGTACTTGCCTTCACCACCAAGCATGTGTGTGTGGGGGCGGGGGGGCTGCTCTCAGTCTAATCATGGACGTTTTCTCTGCCCTGATTGGCTGCCAAGTGAAGCCTCTCTGGGGACAAGGCAACACAGGCTTTTTTAGGAATTTTTCTTCACCTCATTTGTGACATATGTTGAGGCATATATATATTGGTCCCTCTCAGCAGCAAAAGAAAGACCAATGCACAAGAAAGTGCTGAAGGCCACCTGGACAGTAAGGAGCTCTTCAGAAAAGGACCTGAGATTTCTTCTGAGGACAGGAAGATGAACATGAAAAGTAAGGTGGCCTTGCATCAAAGACAGCCAACAACCTCATGGGCTGCATTAGGAGCACCATTGCCAGCAGGTGGTCATCCTTCCCCTCTGCCAGAATTGGTGAGGCCACTCCTGGAGCACTGTGTCCAGTTCGCGACTTCCCAGTACAAGAAACATGAACATATTGAAATCAATCCAGCACTCACAAAGATGATGAAGGGACCAGAACATCTCTTATGAAGACAGGCTGAGAGGTCTGGGACTGTTCAGCTTGGAGAAAAGAAGGCTCAGAGGGAGAACTTAGCCATTTGTGTAAGTACTTGAAGGATGGGCATATATAAAGTAGTGCCAGGCTTTCCTCAGGGGTTAGGGATTAGAGGCATTAGATAATTGTTGAAATATAAGTAATTGCACTTAAATATGAAAATGTTTTTACTGTGGGGGTGTTTGAGCACTGGTGCAGTTTGCCCAGAGAGATTGTGGAGTCTCCATCCTCAGGCATATTTAAAACCCAAACACTGTTCAAGAGAACTTAGTGTAGGTGGCCTTTCTTTGACCCAGGGCTTGACTAGATGATCTCCAGATGGTTTGCCATCCTCAGTGGTGGCAGCTCTGTGCAGCTGATACATCTGAATTCTGTGAGAATCAAAGACTTTCTAAAAGACTTGATACAGTGTTGAGGCAGCTGCATGCCTTGAAACTTCATTCTTTTCTTTAGATGAGTCTTTTTGTCGCATGAAGTGTACATGTACATATTTGTTTATTTTTAATCTGTTTGTGCATACTTGAAATACAGAAAAGTAATTTGAATTCTTCAAGCAAGAATCACATCATGGTAACATAAAAGCCCAGAAGGTAACTCTGGACTTGGTTCCTTTCCAACACAACTTAGATTTTCACACAGTTTATTTAAATATGCATGAAGATTAGCTGAAGGAATACCTATACAGAGTTAAGAGATAGACATGACAAGAGAATAGAGGGGCTGAAAATATTGGAGGGCTATGGGGAGACAGGAGTATTTGCTTTAAATTGACTTTAAAAACTATTTCAGCATAGCTCAAATTAATTCAGTGAAACTATGCTGATTTACTCCTGGAAGGGTTTGGTCCTAAATATTGAAGTATTTGGGAATTCTGAAATTGTATCCATAGCTAAAAATTCTGCAAAATGTCATTATTCCTTTTATCTCCTCTTGAGCATTCTCTTCTTGGTTGCTCTTTGATTCCTGCAGCTTACTTAAACTCTCAGTTCTTCTGAAGATAGCATAACTTTTTCTGTCTTTAACCAGATTTTTAAAAAGGGAAGATTCTTAGTGTCTACTGAAGACAAACTGTGTATATAGGCTCCTCTATCTGATATTTTCCACATCAATATGCATTATTTTATAGGACATTGGGATCTCAGCCCATTAAGTATTTTGAGCTAATAATATTAGTAATTCATATGTTTTTAAACAAATGTGCAAATATTTGCAAGGCACAACTTTCCACTGTTATTTTAAGTAACATAAAACCGTAAGACATTGCTATAAGATACTCTATCACTTATGATGTCATTTATGGTCAGGCAAGATGAAATTTAAAAATTATAAAATAAATAATTTGGAGTGCTGACCTAAATTCTACTATTAAGTAAAAAAGATGACTGAAATGCTAAAACCCTAAAAAGGATATGAATGCACTCTCATCCAGTTGAGGAAACAACTGGATAAAAAAAGATAAAAGCCAGGAATATGAGATATAATAAACTTGTGCCAGACTCTGGTAGCAACATAATAGGAACATAATTTTTTTCCAAGTTTTTTGAATAAAATGTAAATTGATTTAAATTTTCTAATCTATTAAATAACAGGGATTCATTTTCATTTTATTAAAAGAGTGTTAGAAATGGCTCTCCTTTAAAAACAGAGAAAATAACTGAGAAAATAGGATTTGTTGATTCTGGAACTGATTATTACAGTGCATGAACTAATGATGAGTGACTAGTGCTAGAATTAATTAATACTGCTTTTGATAAAGTTTCTGCATCATATTACCATATTAGTGTCACTCTAAAACTGTATTTTTTCCAGAGTAGTATTGCAGAGAAGATTTTCTACCCATATAAATCACCATAACCTCTACGGAGTGAGTTTGTAAATAACAGCTGAATGACCCACTATTTTTATATTAATTGTCTATAGACTAGCTTTAAAAGGCCAGTCGTTTCTTAACAGGTAGGTATTATTTTTACTTCTACAAACTATAGAGCAAAAATATGATTTTCCAAATCACTGAAAAATATTTCTAGTCCTACCACATGGTATGAATTAAATAGATTTGTTTCCTTGCTGATGTGTAATGTTACAAGGATAGGTATTTCTTACTCATTCCAATATGGATGTGATCATTTCCGGCAGTATTAATTCACAGATCCGCACTTTGGAGAATATTGAACCATATTTTTTCAACTACCTAAATACATAAAATTCACACACTGATGTTTATGTCAGATTCCTAATGTGTACTATCCCATCAGAGATCGATAGACCATGAATATTTTAGATGTCTGTAAACATGGGTGATCTGAAGCAACTGAGCATGAAAGACTTTGAAACTGTAACCTCTTAAAACTCTAATGAGCAGCATATCCTTTGGATTAATTCTTACAATTTTGTAGACTGCTACCTTTCCAAATAAGCCTACTCTGAATTTTTAAGCCTCAA
Source organism: Gymnorhina tibicen (assembly GCA_013399875.1). Classification (NCBI taxonomy): domain Eukaryota; kingdom Metazoa; phylum Chordata; class Aves; order Passeriformes; family Artamidae; genus Gymnorhina; species Gymnorhina tibicen. The sequence continues at coordinate 193,126 of VXAZ01008670.1, read as the reverse complement.
ACCTGTATTCTCAGGTGCCATGAACTGCATCAGAGAACAACCTTGAAAATCTTGTAAATTATTTGTGCACTTCATATGACTTTTTCTTTCTCAACATAAAGGGCAAAGTTCCAAGTGTTGCTGGATAGCATAGAATAGTAATTTTTCCAATTTTTATTTATTTATTTAATCAGTGGTTTTAAAGCAGCATGAGGTAACACTTAATTTATAAAACCATAGAGGAGGTATCTGTGAGATATCTCACTCTTCTGTGTAACTTCTCCAAGAAAACATGTAGGAGACTGAAAACTTTATGAAATTTAATAAGAGATTTTAGCAGACTGCTGTGATTTTTTTATGATATTGTTCCTATGTGGCCAGACACTTCTGCTTATTGAGCAATTACAAGGGAAAAGCACTGACAGAAGAACAGGTCTCTAGGTATCTCTTAGGAACTCAGGATTTAGAAGTAATTAAATCCCTTTTTTTTTTTAATTCTAAATGAAATGGAATTAATTGACTGAAATTTTAATGATGCCAAAAAAGATTTCCAAAGAGGTCAGATAAAAGTAAGTCAGCTTTACTGCTCTAAGAGAAGTTAACATAAACGCAACCTTTTTTTGTGTAATGTCTTACATTGTTCCTAAACTGGTCAAAACACTTCCTCACACTATCAGGAAAATAACATGTATTTACCAGTCACTTCAGGACTCATATGACTTATATTTGACTTTGATAGCTTGCTTATTGTGTTCATGGTAGGTCAGCATTTAGGTTTTCAGTGGTCAAACAGAGCAGTCCCCTTCCCCCTTCTGGCAGTTCCCATGTCCATGGGATCAAGCAACAGAATGGCTGCTCATTTATTTGTCAGCGAGCAGCAGCAGTTCCTTCCTCTCCCTCATCATCACAGACAGGTGCATCTATTTTGTTTCCAACCACTGACTTTTAGGTTGCGGGAGGAGGAGGAATATTGAGGAACCTACCTCTTCATATCTGCGACATGTTTAGTATCTGCTCTGTTTTGTATCATTTTTGCTGTCCCTATTTTTCTTCCTACATTGCATTGATGGTCTCTGATAATTATAATTTCCAGGTTTGAAATGGATGAAAGAAGGAACAGCAGTTAGATGAGATTAATAACTCTTCAGGTGTGGCAGGAAAGAATCTCTGGATTCTGGAGTCACCTGATTCTGGAGTCACCCCAAGACAATGCTTTATGGGAGTGAAAAGATTTTAATAGTTTTCTGTTTAAATATTTCACTATTGTTTCAGTAACTTTGTTTGCATTTTGAAGGAAAGAAACTAGGCATATCTTTTACGAAAGAGGCTATAACTTTTATAAGTAATGAGAGGCTGGAAGCCTAATAAATCCTCCAATTTTATGTGATGTTATCGAATCTATTTAACAAAAGTTTTGGTAATCACCAAAGAGAGAGAAATCCTTGAAAATATGGATGTGCTCTTTGATCTGTCGAAGACCACTGTAAGGATCTTCAAGATTACTGGGCCACACCTCTCCTGCACAAACAATCAACCATGGAACAGCTTTATCCTTGTGCAAATTTCTGTATACCCTGCATCTTACTGCAGCATGTTGCTATTCAGTCTAGAGATTCTGCTGCTCAAAAGAACTGTACAAACAAAAGAGACAGAGGGAGTAGTTCAAAGGCTGCTTTCTCACTGAAAATTTTGTCTCCTCTTAGATAGGCTATCCATTCTAATCATGAGCCATTTCCACTGTATTTCGCACTCTCAACCCTTTCCACAACCACTTTTTTTGTTTTACAGGGCCAGGAGAATGCCAGTATCACAGAGATCCACCCCATCTCTCCTCAGCTGTAACTGGGAAATACAGAGCTGAAGTAATATCAGAGCTGCTTCAGTTTCATCAGCCTGATATTTCTTATTGACAGAGTACATCTTCACAGAGCCATCTTCAAATAGTTTACAAAACTCTGTAGCCTTCAGATACATATTTTATCATAGACCATGGTAAGTGAAATTCTTTCAAAAATAAACAAAATATATATTACCTAAAAACATGCATCTAGCAATATTTCCATCAGCATAACTTCCTTTGGAAACACATATTGATAGAAAAAAATGGTAAGATTTCATCTAGCAGTACAGCAGGGTCTTGATAATCTGAGATCTGTCCCCAGTCCCAAAATAATTTGACAAGTGACACAGAGGCTGCTGGTGTCTCTATTTACTGACTTATATAATGTAAGTGATAGGGGAAATAAGCTCTCTACTATTGCTGTTCTGCATTGTAGAACTCATGTTTTGCTGGGAGAATTTCCTAATTATGATTTGATGGGGAAGCAGAAACATGCAGGGTGATCTGGAGAGCATGGTAACATTGGCAATTGAGTAGTTTGGCCTTCAACTGGGTTTTCTTGAAGGTGACTGAAAGCAAAAACCCCTTGGTTTAATAAGGTCTGAATATTGTACCTTGTCTTCTACTCCAGTTTGGAATCCTGCAATAAGCCTTTTCAGGTTAGTCTTGCTGTTTTCATTCTGGACGGCTCAAACCATTTGCGTTTATTTTTCATCACAATCTATGAATAACAGATTATAGAAGGGAGAAAAGTTACTGCACAACAGTATCTGCAGACAGAAGAAAGAGGAGTGAGATGTAAAAGAAGCATCTGACAATCACTCCTAACATCAGTTTTATTCTTAAATTTTCCAGATTTTCCTTTTACAATGAAACAGAGAGATGAATACAGCAGTGTATTCATTCTTTGTGAGCTGGCAGGAGATTTATGAGTTTTTCAGTAAAGCAAATACAAATGTCATGACCTGAGAAAAAAAACAAATGACAGAGGGAAACACTCAATATGACAAGTTTTTTACTAATTCATATTTGAACTGGAACTTGTAAGACTGGTTTTTGTATTAAATATAGTTTTTTCTGTAGTCACTACCATTTATGTGTATATAAAAGTATTTTTGTGAAAGCATAAAGATGTCAAAAGAAAAATATGCTATTGTTTTAAGGAAAACAATAGCTTGAAGCAGAATGGTTTAGTGTTCAAGTAGTATATAACAGTAGAAATACAAATGTAATGCGTCTTTACTATCCTCTTTGGATTGATTAACAGAGTGGTTTTGGTTTGGGATTTTTTTTTCTCTTTTTTCCCAATTATGTTCAATAAGAAATGCATTAAAATTTTAACTGTAAAAATATTATTTTATAAACATCTTTGATTTTTTGGCATACTTGAAGATCTATAAAAAAAACCCTCTACCATTAGAAACCCTATAATATTAGAAAATTATATATAATATTATATAATCTATAATATTAGAAAATCTAAACCATTAGTTCTTTAGACAATTAGACTAATCAGAACTCCTTTCCTCTATCACTTGTGCACATTCTTCAGTTAAATCATAAGAACTAGGTTATTCTTACTGGTTTATTATCTTACACAACAATACCAGTATGAGAACAGACCTACAACAGAAACCATATATTTTCTTAAACCACTTGTTTGTCTTGTTGGTTTCAATTGTAAAGTACAGAAACTTTCAGACTGATATCCTGCTTAAGCATAGGTGGATAAAAAGCCACCTATGCTCACTACAAATGATTGCTATTTTATCTTATATTTCAGAAAAGTTGAAAATTACCTTAAGCACCTCTAGAAGCAGGAAGTCCTGAAATGCATTTTCGAAATAAGTCTCTTATTCAGACGTAAGCTCTGACAGTTCTCTGAAGGTGACAAAGGATCTGATCACCTCAAAAATGAGGTTGGTAGGCTTAGTCTTGCTGAAATGTAGCCTAGCTTTTAAGTGCATCCTTCAAAAGTATTTTTCAGACATGCATGCTGTCGTATGTCTATTTGATTTCACTAGAGATTGACACTTTCGAGCCTTCTCTTCTTCAGGAGGAGAATGCCCTCACTACAATTCTCTCTGCCCCTTTCATAAGAGTTGTGCCCTTCATCAGCTTCATTGCTCTTCTTCAGACATGCATCAGCACCTCAGTGTCTCTTGAATGCAGCAGTTCATTGCCTCTTATGTCCCTGAACGGCGAAATTTTGATCTATCTCAAAAATTCATTTAACTAAGATGTTTATGACAACCCAGTTGGAAGAAATGGAAGGAAAACTACTCTGAACTCTGCTTTAAGTATTAATGAATTGTATAACTTGTATAAAAATATTTAAGTAGAGTATATGTGGGTCTTCTCAGACAAAGTGTGCTATCAACATTTAGCAACTTATTGCAATTACCTGTGCTTTAGTAAATGATACTTTATTTTCTGTGAATAGTGTTAATGCTCTTTTTTAACCTGGTATATAGCAAAACAATGTTCCTGCACAACTCTTCAGCTTATGAATGCTGTAAATTGCAATATGAACAAAGGGAACCAGATGTGGCATCCATCTTGTTCTTCTGTTATTTGGAAAGAAAGAAAGAAAGAAAGAAAGAAAGAAAGAAAGAAAGAAAGAAAGAAAAAGAAAGAAAGAAAGGATTTTAAAACAAGAAAAATCCTCTTTAACAAAAGTGCAATGTGGAAATGCTTATATAGTCTACACTCATTATTATGTTCTAGTTTCAGCCTTTTTTTCTGGTTAACTTCTGAAGAGAAGCCATTAGCTCCACTTCCAGGCACCTCAATAATGAAAATTTGCAAACTTAAGCAAGGTAGAATGAAAATTTGTAAACTTAAGCAAGGCAGAAAGGATGTAAAGTTTAAGATGAGAAATGCCAATGTTTAGAAATTTCCTACATTTCTCATGGAACAGATCATATCCAGCAATATTCACTGGATGGGTAAATGCTACTTCAAACTTGCAGGCTCTCACCTGCAGAATTCTAGAATTCTGGGAAAGTCTAGAATACAGTAAAATGTGAATATTTAATATGAATTGGAAAAGAAAAATTATCTTAACATTTCCAGCATACAGCCAGTCTAATGAAATATAAAATCTTGCAATGCTGATGATCTCGTGTAGAAGGAAACCTATATCCAATTATATGATTTAGTTTAACACATCTCATAGCCTTTCATTCCTAAACAATCTGGAAAGTTTGGATAATACCTTCAGATGTATTGACACAACCTTTAAAAACGCATCTAGAGTTTTTTAACAGCGTATCTTAACTGGGTTAAAATAAAATAACAGAAGCACAAACTCACAGAATACAGAAAAGAAATTTCTTATTCAATGTAACAATTTTATTTTCTGTGTATTTTATTGGAGGTCAGCATAGATGAAGATCATTGATACTTCTGCCATTAAATCTGAGTCATGAAAGTTTACATAGAGTTGCATCAGTCACTGTAGATCACTTATGTTTAATCTCGAAATTTGAAACTAAATACAAAAACCCATTCTTCTTTTCTCACATTTGAATCTTTAAATAAAGGATGGGTCTTCCTGGAGCACAGAGAGAAAAAAATATTGTCTTACTGCAAGACTTACACTTCTGTGGTTTATACATCATATAAGGTATGCCTAGATCAGGATAACTGTTTATTCTTCCTTTAGAATCTAACAGTCTTGAAATTTTTCCCTTAAGTACGCTTATCTGGCACAGGTCATTATAGATTATTAATATTCTATTCTTGATAACAGAAGACAATTAACTGGAAAACTGTAAAAAAAAACTGGAAAGGAGTCTGCTTTGTGAAAAACTTTAGCTTTTCTTCGAGGAAGATATTTAAGTGATTCAGAAAAGATTCACCGTTTTGATAATAAAATTGAAGACCTGGAAAAGAGGTCACGATGTTCACATCTTAAAAATTACAGCTATTACAGAAGAAAGCAAAAGTGAAGAATGATTGGATTTGTAACCACTCTCATAATCAGAGTAATCAGGGGATGCATTTTCCCACACAAATTGGAAATGACATCACCACATGGATTCATTAATCTGAAACACAGGCAAGAGGACAAACTATGTGTTACTTTTATAAAAATGATGTCACTTGGAAAAAAAGGTTAAAAAGTTTCTCATACATCAAGGAAAATGCAGAATTAAGCTCAATATTTTTATTGTATTTTCAGGAACAAAAACTTAGAGAAGAGTGAGCACAAAGGCAATCTTTTGGATACAGTGCACACTGGGTCTTTAATTACAGAAAAAAAAGATGGATTTAACCTAAAGAGGAATCCATGCAAAACACACATGTAAATTCTGGGTGAGGAGCAAGAGAAGAAAGCCAAGTGTTTTGCTGAGAGTAGATACCTTTCTGCATTCCTTGACATGCATAGAGGTGCAGTGCTGAAGAAAAGCTGTTTGGCAGAACTGGTGCCAGGGTGTGTGGTAAAATGGTATCATTTGTGTCTGGTTCTCTAAAAGGGTTGTTTTTTAACAAGGAAGAAAACATGAGACAGCAACTTCACAGAAAAAAATACAGTCATAGAACCATAGAATATGCTGAGTTGGAAGGGACCCTTCGGGTCACTGAGTCTAGCTTGTGCCATGACCAGTCCAACATGTCATCTCCATGTCTAATTTGAATGTTTGCTCATTAAATATGTCATATGCTCATGTACCACACAGTCCCAGGAAGCAGGCATTATCTCATTTTTATAGCAGTTGTGCAGTCCAGGAGACCTGCACAAGTATGGATGACATTACTAAAACAACTGTTTTGCTTTGGCTTAATTTCCAGAGTTCATAATCTGATTATATTGCCTCCAGTTTTTAGCTAAAAATAAACCTCTGTATTTTTGAAATTTAGGCTTTGAGTGCTAAAAGTCTGGGTGTCATCTGTGACCTGCTGAGTAAACTTGGACAATAGAAAGCACATCTTTTCCCTCAGTTTGCTGATTTGTGTAACAGGAATAATGAATCTTAGCATCTTCACCTGTTCTCTTTCCAACACTTCATAGAAAATCACTATTAATAATTTCTCGCTTAAGAGTCCCCATCCTTTTTTGGATTCAGAGAATAACACAGTGACAGAGGATGGCAAAAAGGCTGAGGTAGTTAATGCCTAATTTGCCTCAGTCTTTAAGAGAAAGACCAGTTGTCCTCAGGGTATCCAGCCCCTAAGCTGGAAGACAGAGATGAGGAGAACGAAGCCCTCATAATGTGGGAGGGAATGGTCAGTGTACAGTGTAATGTTATGCCACTTAGACAAGCACAAGTCTATGGGACTGGATGGGATCCACTTGAGGGTACTGGGGGAGCTGACAGAAGAGCTTGTCAAGCTCTTTTCAGTCATTTATCCGAGGTGAGATCAGCAAATGTGAAGCCTCATCTGTAAGGATCAGAAGGAAGATCCAGGGAATTACAGACTTGTCAGCCTGACCTCGGTGCTGTAGAAGGTCATGGAGCAGATCATCTTGAGGGTCATCATGAGATATGTGCAGGACAACCAGGGAATTAGGCCTAGCCAGCATGGAATTATGGAAGGTAGGTCCCACTTGATCAATCTCATGTGCTATAACCAGGTGACCTGCTTTTTTGGGTCACCCAGGGAAAGGCTGTGGGTGTTACCTACCTAGACTTTAGTAAAGCCTTTGACAGTTTCTCACAGCATTCTCCTGGAGCAACTTATGGCTGCTTATGGCTTGGAAAAGTGCACGCTTTGCTGCACAAAAAACTGACTGGATGTCCTGGTCCAGGGAATGGTGGTGAAAGGTGTCACCTCCAGCTCAGTCATAAGAGAGGTTCCCCATGGCGCAGCACTGGGGCCAGTTATAGTTTAATAGTTTTATCGGTGGTCTGCACAAAGTAATTGAGTGCACCCTCTGTCATTTTGCAGACATCACCAAGCTGGGAAGGCGTGAAGCTTCTTTCCATTACCTCTTGGTCACTTCATTTAGCCCATTTCCACTGTAAAATGGGGGAATGAATATAATATTTCATTGCCTTCTTTTGAGTAAAACTGATAACCTTTGAAATGAAACTTGGGGTGTGGACCCTTGTTTTATTTTAAATGTTCAGAATGTGACTTCTGCCTAAATAGGAACAATAATCAAAACAACGTAAAATCATTATTTTCTGAGCATGTCCCCAGGAATTAAATCAGTGACTGCAATTATTTTACTCCTTCTAAAATGAAAATATATTCCTTAATATTTTCTTCATTTACTAAAAGAACTTTGAAAACAACAAAAAAATTATTTATATTTATTGTTCATCATTAAAAAAAACAGAAAAGTACTTGGCACAATATTGTCATAGAAATTCATATTAATAGAATTATATTCTTGGTTGATAACACATCAGTTCAGTAACCAAAACGTCAGACAAATATACATTGATTAAAAAATTTAAAAGCCAGAGAAATTACATTGTACCCTTAAATTTTCCTGACTCTGCAGTGTCAAAGGAATGACTTTTTCAGTCCATTCAAGCTAAGATCAAGGAAGCAAGAGGTCAATTATATGAAATGAGAGTCCACGGCCTTCTCAAAAGGGTGAATCACCTTTAATAGGTCATCTCTTTACAAATATAGGGAGAATAAATCATATCTCAAGTAGGTATGATCTAGCCTAAGGCTTTGAGCATCTAAAAGCTGTCCTGTTCCTACCTTCAAGCAGGTTCGAAGGTCTCAAGACCCCTACCATAGCCATACTAATGGCTGCACAAGCTCAGCTGTTTTACAGTTTGGTGTGGTGAAACAAACGTGTTTTATCTTGCAGCTGTAAATAGGTGCACATTCACACAAGCACAAATTGTCTCAGTGAATCCAAATGCTGGGCTGAAATACAGGGGTTTAACTTCAGAACATAGACCCATTTAACAAAAATTTTGATAAAAATATGTTTGCTACTTATGTTGTTGACTCAGTGATTTGTTCCACTTTTTGATTTCATATATTTTAAGGTTATTCCCAAGATAGTGAGAAAAAACCACAACAATACAGTGAATTTTCATGAAGACTTTGCATGTGGCAAACAATGACAGACTGTCACAGCAGTCACTAGGTTTTTCATGGATGCACTCTGGAATGTATAACAGATGTAATTCCTTTTCTAAGATAATGAGGTAATTTAGGTTTCCAAAAACTGTATTTTTTTTTATAATGCATCAAGTCTTTAAAAAAGAACCTTCAGTTTTCCTGTATGACATCTTTGTCCCGGAGTTTCTTTTTAAGTGAAGATAAGTTGGACCTAAATTACTGCTTGCATGAAACTTCCTATGATTTCCTCTGTAATTTGTAAGACAATAACAAAAGTGATTAATTAGTGCTTTCTAACACATTAAATGATGAAAAGCAGTTTGTTTCATATGCAAAACAAGGTACATTAAGATTGCCATATTCAATAGTCTTAGCAATCTTACAAATATAGGATAATGAAGAGCTTTGCTTAGCACAGATTTAGAAAAGACAAAGCTGCCAAGCAGTGGCTCAGTTTTCCAAACTGTTCAAAGGAATTTAGACATAATTCAAAGCCTCTTCTTCAAGAAAACAAAATTACCATAAGAAAATTCTAGCTGTTCAATCTGCTAATACTTTACTTATCTCTCTTTTGAGAATAAAGGGAATTGACAGACGTTGTCTTCATTTGTGAAATGTTTACCCTTATTTTAGTTTTCTATATACATGTGTTGGTGTGTGTCTTCCCCATGGTTAAGTCATAACCATCAGTGGGGGTTGTGATGGCCCTGTCCAGCTCACTCTAGGCTTTGGGGGATGAACAGCGGTAGTCAAGCACTGTCCCTAAGGGTGCCCCACATGTCTTGCTAATAAGCAAATATGGCTATAAGTCAATCATCTCACTTCCTAAAGAGTGGACATTCCAGGCCCCATTGTGGTCCCCTTACAGCAGTGGGCTCCCTCTAGTAGGGACAAGGTTCTCTCCCAAGGTTACATGTCAGGGTTGAAAGATTCCTTTCCACAATCTTGCTCAGTGATGACTAGCATGCTAAACTTTTAAATCTTAGGTGACTGATATAAAGGATTGATTGCACATATATAATTCTTTTGACATAAACCATTGACCAAGTCTGGGATTAGACATGGAACCAACCACCACTAGACCACTATGTGAGAAAGAGTTTAGAAAATAGTCCTTCCAAAAGGCAGTCCTTTCTGAAGCTCATGACTCAATGGGAGGGTCTCCCTAACAGTTTGCCTGTCCCTCTCTTCTCTGCAGTAACTAAATGAAGTGTACCTTGACATTGAATATTGTTAAAACACTGTGGCATTTACCATTGAGTTTTTTAATTCACATATTAGTAAAAGTTGCTTCTGTCTTACAAATGAAGCACATACCTCCATCCATTAGAGTGTACAACAATTCCCGTTTTGCAATTCACATAAATTGTATAATTTTCTGATAGCTGACAAAGCTGACAGCACATGTGTCTTTAAAATATGGAGGAAGGTCCTCTTCTTTGCAAGTGACTGTCCGGAAAGCATCCTTCATGAATGCCTTGGGCCATCCTTGAGAGGGGTCAGGACAGACTGTAAATTAATTTTCAGTTTTGTTACTGTGATGCCAGGGGACAAACATGCAATTTCATCTCTGCCAAGATTGTTTCATTGTATAAATTGTTCATGTTGCAGGATTTGACATGTGAATGTATATTTAGAAAGGTAATGAAAGCACTGTCTGCATTAGCAGTGGAGATGGCAGTGGTGACCATTCCCATTGACAGGGCAGAGTTCTCCAGCATGGGACAACTCTGCAGTATCAAACACTAAGAAACAACGCATCAAAGAGCAGAGGAAAAATCAGCATGAGAACATCCTATCTTCTCATCCATTTCTGTGCAATTGGATTTGATATCTTTCAGAACTCATTTTTCTTTCCTGTGGACAGAATTCCCATTTGGTTTGTTATGAAAGAAATATGACTCCATAGCTAATTTCTTCCCTCTAAGTCTTTTCATCCTAGAGATACCACCTTATCTTACCTCAAGAAAGAGCCTGAGCCTATCAAAGACTTTGGTGCTACTGTTTCCCCAATCACAAATATAGAAGTAAAACTTTAATTGTTTTGGAGAAAGCTGAAAGTGAGTATATAAGATTTTATTACTCATTGCCTCATGTTACTCCAAAAAAGCTGTGTCCTAAGTATGCAGTTAGCTGATATTTTCAGAATAAATAAAGCAAATAAAATACAATAGAAAACTTTTTAAAAATTAAAGTAATATTTTTAAACTTCATCATTAGTATAGCAAAGCAATTACCTGCTTTACTTTGCTTACAATGCAAGGAAGAAAATGCTTATCACCTTGCCTGGAAGCCATACAGAATTTTCCAAAGCATAATGAGGCCTCCTGACATGCAACACCTACCTTAGGGTGAGGGAAGTAACTTTCTGTAATGTGCTGAATAACAGTGATTATATAGGCTCAGCCAACTTGATTGATTAGGATATACAAATAACCTTTAGGTATTTCTGGAGAAGAACAGGGAACGGCATCACATAGCAGGCTTATTTGGTTTTTATCATCCAGGGAGAATTGTTACAGATAATCCAGCTTCAGATGTTTCCTGAACCAATCAGGGACTTATGGAAACTTCCCAGTTTGGCAAAAAACTGCACTAGGACAGTTGGATTAGATGATCAGTTTATGTCTCTTAAACTGAATTATTCTATTCTATTCTATTCTATTCTATTCTATTCTATTCTATTCTATTCTATTCTATTCTATTCTATTCTATTCTATTCTATTCTATGAGTGTCATTTCCTAGAGACAAACCGGGGAATGTCCCCTAGAAATATATCACTTGTATTGGTAAAACCTTGTGAAGCAAAGTGGTGTCACTGACAGCTCTTTGACAAATGGGACTTCTGTCCAGGCTTGGGCAGTTGAGGGATGCATTCACAAAAACTGGAATGGCCCAAGGTACAGGGAATGAAAGCATTAATGTTCAGAGAAATGAATAATCAGGAAAATGGACTAATATGGTTTCTCAAAGTCTTTTTTCTGTTTGGCAAAAATCTAAAGTTTCATGCATATTTCTATAATGCTCTTTTGAAAGACTACTTTGAAGGTATATTTTGGGGTCTAAAGAATTGCATGCAGTCTGTAATGCCCTGGTGCCTAGCACAATGTCTCTGAAATTACCTCCACACACACATCAGCATTTATTTTGACTTCAGAGCCATCAGACCGAAGTTCAGCCATCAACACTGTATACACAAGTGCTAGAATGTTAGTGCCCATACATGTTGCTTTGATCTTTGTTGCTGTTGTTGTTTTAGAGTGTTCAACTGCAGTAGTGTGTCTTTCTGGATACTTTTATTTCCTTTCTGCAAAATCCTTAATATTTCAGCAACCTCTGTTTTTCATGTTGTAGTGTACTTATCCAGACATCAAGACCCTATCAATTCATTACTGCATTGCTTGCACTAAAATACTTTCCAGTGGTCTGCATTATCTTCTGAAAATACCCTACGTTGTTTGTTTTGGGGAATTCCTGCATCTCTAAATGGCCATTTGCCAAATATATTGGTCCTTACTTACATAAATCACAGAAATTTCAATAAAATTTACATAAAGCACAATGTAAAGATTTGTTTTAAAAATCAAAAAGCGGGTCCAAGCCTGTAAAGAATTACTGTCAGTAGCAAAGTAAGTCCACTTTGTTAATCTCAGTTTGAAATCAGATGTTTTGCCCATTTGCATTTCATTAATTTTTTGTATTTCATTTTGTATTTCAATGATTTTCACCATTGCTATATCGTACCAAAAGAAACTAGAACATGTCAAAAGCCCAGCTTCTACCACTGCCCCTTGTCAAATTACAGCTAATGCAGCAGGCCTAAATAAGTAATTCTGAATCAAGATTAGGTACATGAAATGCCTGTAGGCAGACCAGTCTTCAGAATGACAAATCACTGTCTCAGACTTAAAGTTCAAAAATGCTGTGACAGTCAGAGCAGATTGAAATAGAAGAAGCTTAAACTATAGTATAGAAAATCCATGGGATGAAATCAAGTAGATGATGCTAGGATCTGGCTGTCAAGTATTTCAAAATAAATGCTTCATAAGGACTACTTGGTGACATTGAAAATATTTTACGGTTTATTCTTAAGGAAATATTACTTACAAAGAGAAGGGGAAGGAGCTGTAGCTCCCTAAAACCTCCTAAAGGCCAGCCATTAATTTGCGCTAAATATCTGAAAATCTAAAATATCATGAGACGTGCTTTTGTAATGTTGTGCGTTTTTAAAATTGCTTTCAAGATTTAACATTGCTTTATGCCTTTAAAGTGCTCTTATGATGAATGTACTACAGTTTACAAAATACAACTTGTGAAGGTTTTGTTATTATACTCTTAATGTTAATATGTTATTGTACATGGGGTAAGAGAAAGTGCTTAACACACAGACAGGGAGGTCTTAGTACAGTTAGCTATGCTGGACAATGTCTCTGAGAGTGTAACACACAGAAAGGGAGTCCTTCACCTGGACTTGGAAAAAAGACAGATAATGAATTAAAGCCTTGCAGCATATGTTTGCCATAGGTATTTTTCTCTTAAAAACACTTCTTCAAGGACCTTTGGAGGACATATTTTAATTGTATTTGTTTTCTCCTTTCCAACGAACATTTTCTTAACACAGAATAAATTGCTCCTCTCTTTCTCAAGAAAGACCCCCAATGCTCAAGCTTTCTACTCTCCTTACTCATCTCCTGCTTTGTATATTTTTCCTAAGAAACAGACATAGCCACAAATAAAAGACGACTAAGGCAGCAGCATGTGTCAGTCAGAATTCAGGAGAAATCCACAATCTGAATGCATGACAGGGAAATTTCTTCAGCAGTGAAGCTTTCTGACTAAAGTTGCCTGTTCCATTGCAGTGAGTTGCATTTCAGTGAGTGAAAGAGCCCAGCATCTTTACTTGCTTTATGTATCTTAAGGCTGCCCAGCACACGAGTAACTGTCTACTGCCTGAATGGTAAGGACCTTCACAAAGAAATAAATGAAAATGCAGATGTTGGTTTCAGTATACAGAAAGATCCACAGCAAGTGGAAAATGGATGGCCTGTGTCTGTAGTGAATGCTAAATCACAGACTTCAAAACACAGCAAAACAAGAACACGTAAATGCTGCAAGTAGTCTTTGGGCAAGGCAAGAAGTTTTCTGCTACATCTCTGCTGAGACAAGTGGTTTGTACAAAGACAAGTGGGATTCTAGTACCTGGATGTGGAACTTGGGCCTTCTCCTGCTTCCTTTGTAGCCTGTGAGGTACATATATCCTCTGTGAAAAGCTGGACTTCTGCATGTCTATTCACAAGCTTCAGCAGGGCATCTGCTTGTCCAGAATAAGAGTTAGTAAAGAGTTCAAAGAAAAATGGTCTCACATTCTAATTATATTATACTAACTAGAATGAAACACTGAAAATAAGTTATCAGAACCTTGTAATAATTTTTGCCATTTCAGTGATATATGTACTACCTCAGTCCTTGATCCATTTAAACTGTGAGAAACAACAGAAAAAGAGTGGAAAGTAATTTTTGGAGATTCTGTGTTTCTGGAAGCAAGTCACTATTATTTGTAAATAGCCTGGAACAACTTTATAGGTACGGGGATGTACAGTGGTATTGGAACTAGATTTTAAATCATCTCCACAATATAAAATCAAGCTCAGTAATAGCAACCCCATTTCAACTGAGAACATATAAGGAGCACAGTTGTGAAGCAAATTCTGGGATAAATCCTCATAGTGGGAGTTAGAAATAAATTATAAGACAGCTCAAGTAGTTTGAAGTGAACTGGTGATATTCAACTCTTCCAGTTTGGTGGTTTTTTTGATTTTTTTTTCTTTTTTTTTTTTTTTTGACCAAAGAGAGATGACTTCTTTAGTTGTCTGAAATTTGTTTTAACAAGTAAAACTTGAGACAAAATTAATGTCATTCTTGAGAGAGATTTTTTTAGGAAATCTCATAGAATATCTGTAGGAACTAGTCAGCTACTACATTGCAACACAGTAGAAAGTGACATTGTAGCATTGTATTAACACAGTACTTATTTGCTAATATCTGTCAAAGGCATTTGTTG
>VXAZ01008670.1:150059-178072 GCA_013399875.1 Gymnorhina tibicen | reverse complement strand
AGAGCCTTCTCGCCTCCTTTACCGCCACCGCGTTGTTGTGAGCCGACAATTAACTGAGATAGCTCGGGCTGCCGAAAGGCTGCGGGAAAGTGGTTCTCCCACTCTCCCTAGGAATGTCCTGCGGCGCTCTCAGGAAAGTTGCGGCCGGCCATGCCACCGCAAGAAAACAGGCACAACAACAGGCATTATAGTTTGTGTTATTCCCTGCATACATACCCACTCTTTTTCTGTACTTTAATGGTCACATTAATAATAACAATCCTCTTAAGTAAATTTCTAATGTATTTTTCTTTACTACCTATCAGCTAACATTCAGATGCCAATCTATAGAAAAAACTTGTTCTGTTCTATTAGTCACCTTCTGAATCACACACAAGATCAACAATTTATTTTGAACCACAAGTTTTTCTCTTTACTTTCTGGTCTCTCAGAAAGTCTCTTGTCTCTCACTTGCCAACTGCTCAATATACTGTCAAACCAAAAGTAAAAACAAAAGAAGTCCCAAACTAGCTAATTTAAACCAAACACTTCTGGCATATTCAAGTTTTATAAAAGTCATATTGGTAAGTTAAGTTCTGTATTTCACCTCCAGAACATCATATGCTGAGCTATCACCACATGCACTGATTGAATATCCAGTGTCATGCAATTTATTGTACCACAAACCCAGCTGTTACTACAGGCATAAGGAAGAGTGGTAAAAAACTGGTGAAAACGCTAGAGAGATGGCTGCATGCAAACCAGAATAAACACATTGAGCTGTTTGGACAAGGATAAAATCCTTCCTTTGTAAAGCAACTTTTATTTTCAATAACATACTAAGACCTCCTTTCACTGCCAGGAGTGACTGGCATGTTTTGCTAGGATTTGCAAATACAGCTGTTCTTGAAAGACTTGCCAACAGAATTTAGTTGCCAGGTAAGTGCCATTACTTTGCCCACATCATTCACATCAAGTACCCAAAAGAAACAATGTGAATGCGGAGTGATTTTTCTTTGTGCCATGAATCAGGTGTGCTGTTAGCACTTCTAGACACAAAACTTGAAGCACTTCTGCTTGCATTCCCAAGATGAGTATTTATGAAGTGTCATTCGTACTTGAGATTTTTCCAGGCCATAACACAACCAGAAGTCTGCACTTTAAACTGAGGTAAGATTTGGAAGACACCTTTAAGTCTTTTGTCCAAGAACTAGAGTTCTTTTCTCTGCCACAGGTTTCCTATGAGCCTACCATTCTTGGTTTTTTCTTTAACATAGGAAGAATAAATTCAAAGAACAACTTTTTTTGGTAGTCTTCTACTTCCTCCTATAATTTTAAACAAGATCCTTGGCAAAGTTTGGCCAACTGCATGTTCACAGGCACATGCTAGGGACTATTAATAATAAGCTGAGTGGATCAGTCAAAATTGATTTAAATCTTTACCACCCTGCATAGTCCTGCAAAAAGACTTTGTGTGCCTCTTCATGCCTTCATGAATGCAATACCTACTCATTTTATACTACTCTCAAGGACTGCTGTGCAACCTCACAGTGTTTCAGACACTTTGAAAAAACACACAAAACCAGTCATTAAATGCGATGCTCATAAAGTCACCAAGACCTATAAGACACAAAAGACTAGATTCACTATAGTGCAGACATGGCTTTCCCACTGTTCAGCTTCACAGAAAAAAGTACTAGATATTGTCCTACTTAGAGATGTAGATTTAACTAATGTGTTCCACTTTCCTATGTGTAATATGGGGATAAAACTTTCTAACCTCAGAGTCTTTATGTGAAGATATGTCAATTTTAGGTCATCAAATGTTTCAATAGTATTTGAGTGTCCTTTATCTAAGAATTTATAATTCTGAAATTTAGTGCATGTCTTCTGTAAAATCACTAATTCAGAAAATATTCCCTTGCTAATTTATTTAACAAGAATACTTGTGCATGATTATTAGAAGCACAACATCAACTAATTTATGCAAATTCATTCAAGTGTTCAGGTGAACATTGACAAATACTATTCTGAACCACTGACTGTGCTATAATACACCAACATAATCAAAGCTTTTTTCCAGAATAAGTAGGTTTCTGTAATTGTTAAAGGAATGAGTAGAAGAACAATGAAGACTAAGTGGGAAGCTGTTTTAAACTGGTTGGACTGTGAAGAGAACCTGAAATTAAAAGACAGCTTGTGTAGACAGAGACTAAAGGATAAGCATCAAAATCAAGGTAGCATGTTGCTGTGGAGAGCTTTGAAAATAACAGAGAAGCTGGGGTTTAAAGCAAGAAAAAAAATGAAGTAATATAGAGATTTAAGAGTAAAGAGAAAGGAAGGAAAGATGAACTAATGATCTGAATAAAATAAAAAGGGATATTTCCTTAAATACATTATTAGTCCAGAGGAAAAATATATTAAAATGTGGATTGTAATCTCCGTTATTTTTACAATTGAATTTTCCTTAACATGACCAAATTTTAATTCTATACCTATACACAGAATATAATTTGCATATAAAAGTGATTCTCTTTTAAGAGCAGCTCTAAGAAGATATTTAAAGAAACAAAATGTGTT
Organism: Gymnorhina tibicen; assembly: GCA_013399875.1. NCBI lineage: Eukaryota > Metazoa > Chordata > Aves > Passeriformes > Artamidae > Gymnorhina > Gymnorhina tibicen. The sequence continues at coordinate 175,513 of VXAZ01008670.1, read as the reverse complement.
AGCTGAGGAGGCCTTGGAGAAATTCAATACCCAACTGGATACCTCTCAGAAATCTGCCAAAGGGGACCCCTTTTGAGTACTGGGGTTGTTCAAGGGACCTCGAGGGGTGGCTGCCAGTGTTGTTGATTTTGTGATTCTATCAGCTGTAGAAAACAGGATAAAAATATTTTATCAGATTGCTATGTTCCATATGTATCTTTTTTAATAAGTTTAATGTAAAAAACAGGTGAGAGCCATTCTAAGATTAAAACAAATAATGGGCATCTGAACAATTTAACATTAGAAAGATACAGGTTCTTCTCAAAATAAGATCAGTATTTCATGCTTCACTTCTGAGAATTACTTCCTACAGTGCTGCAGACCAGAAAAGAAAAAAAAAGGCGCCAAAAACAACGGAAAGAAGAAAAAATCACCAACCTACAAAGTTATGATATTTCAAGCAAAAACCAGTGCAATTTCTTTTTATCCAGTTGGGGTATGACTTTGTAGGTTATTTCAAATAGATTAAATTTTTTTTGCATGTGTATATTAATTTAACAGTTAAAATAATGAAATAGGAACAAAGTCAGATCAACTTCTCTTTACAGTGAAAAGTAAGCAGCATATTCACATTCACATTCATATCAGGTAGGTCTCACAAAACAAAAACTTCTCTACTTTGGCAGTCCTAAAAACAAATGAAAAATGAATTAATCCACAGATGCTAAGATTTTGGAACTGAAAATCAAAAAGTATAAATCATTTTCAGTGACAGAAAGATGCTATTGCAAGTGGCATAGACTGATTTTTTTTTTAATGAGATGGTCATTTGACAAAGGGCAGCACAGTTGTAAGCTACCGTGCATATTACAGCAAAGTAAAATTTACTGTACGTGAAATTTGAATGTGCTTTATCATACCAAAATCACAGTTTAGTTTCATTCTTAAAAAACATATTGCATACATTAATATGACAAGCCCTCTCATTACTAAGAAGTAATTGTTGTTTTTAAGAGCTGGAAGGAGAATTTCTCCTATCTTCAGATAATTAAGGAGATCATAATGTCCAACCAAGCTTCTAAAAGGAAGAGTGTAGCCAACTGTGGTTATCTCCAAAGTACTTTTGGAAAAAACAGATGTCACATGACATATAATTTACTACATGAGGAGACAGAATTCGCGTTCTAATGCAATGTTCTTATTTCCCTTTGGCTTCCTCTGTTTTTCTTATAAATGAATTCCCTATTTTTTGATGGGTACTTTTCCTTAGAACTTAGGCCTAATATAAAAGATTGAAACCCAGCATTTACTTTGAATATCTTCAGTTTGAGAGGTTCAGGATCTGGGTTCTTCACACAAAACAACTAGCTGTTTAAACATTCAACTGCAAAACTGGAGTTCAGTTTTCTGGAAGTTCCAGAATAGAATAAAACAAAGCTTGATCCGTGTAGTCCTCACAAAGACCTTTATTTCGAGAATGAATTTTGATTGATGTATTTTCCTTTCCACAGATGCTGCAATTTAATCAGAAATACTCATTTTACATTTTGACAACTGTAACTCTTAGTCTTAAAAATACCAGTATTTAAAAAGAATGTCTAAACAAGTTCATACAAGATTGAATGTGGACAACATTTCAAGTCAGACAGGGGGTTACTTCAGAAAGAAAAGCTCAAGGGAAACTAAGAATCATGGAGAAGGGTAGAAAACACCACTCATTTATGATACTGCCTCCCTTGTGTAATGTAAACTACTGAATAATACACCTGCAGTATTCATTTTTTACACCATTCATAAAAGCACAGGAACTCTCCCTGTTACACATGTTAATGTCACAGACCTCTTGCTTCTTTGACAAATCAGAGGGCACTGTTTTTCCTCTTGCAGTGCTACTGTAACAGAAACATCAAAGAGATTTTATGATATCTTTGGAGTTACTAATATTAAGAAACAGCACCAACATATCTGAAAAACCATTGCATTATGTGGCCTTTTCTTGGAATGATTTTGGAGACCAAATCACTTTTGTACAAAGGTTCATGGGAAACAAGGACTGTGAAGGTGAAAGAAAACCCATAGTTTTTATTTTAGTGAACACTGTGAAAAACCTTCTTTTTCAGATTAGACTGGATTATTTTAAAGGGAATTAAAGATTATATATAGATATATAGAACTCTATGGTATAGAGCAGAAAGTTTCCTTGTGCCAGTGTTTTTCTAAGTTCTTTCTAAATACCAGAACAAAATTGTTGCTTAAGATCAATTTTCAAGTCCACACTTGAGAACCGATTTTCTCTACAAAGCTGAAAACTGCGATTGACACCTTCTTCACACACTTTTGTTTTGTTTGAACACTGTTGGATTTTTATTAAGAAAGTTAGGAATTTGATGAAAGAAATAAAAGAATAAGCCATAACTTTAAGTAAACTATGATATCTACCCATGAATTCAATGCATTTACATGAGTGGATCCCAACAAAAGTGAAAGAAAGAGCAGGATAGTTCATAGAAGGAACCCTGTCAAGGGAGAAAGGACAGCTTGAGAAACAAGTCAGGAGGAACAAGAGTTATTCACAGTAAACTGGGATCAAGTTGCAAGCTTAGACTTACAAAAACCAGTATTGAACTAGAGCAAGTTAGTTCAGAGGATGGAAAAAAATTCATCATGCAATAGGGCAAAAGTTTTTTTGTTTTCTCTGTATTTCAAAAGACAAAGTAAGTAAAAAGAGAAAACAAGGACTATTTACAGTAAAATATTACTGTAGGAATAGTTAGGAAAAAGTTAGGAAAATTTAATTCCTAAAAAGTCTTAAAAATATTAAGCTTTGAGAAAACTCACCAACAGGAATAGCAGAATTCTCTTTTTTTCTTTAACCAGGTCTGAAGTTAGGTGAGTTAACAATGGTTTTGAAATTTGTCACAGCAGTTTTGAGCTGCTTTATCTCAAATGTCCTTCAGCAGATAAAGAACAGTGATAACAATAATGGTGCTGTCATTTCACATCCAGACCTGCAAGTGTGATAAGAGAATTTCAGTTTAAAAAGGAATTCACCTTATTAGGCTGTAGAATTTCCTATAAGGATTCTGATAAAAAAATTCGGCCTTTCATATTGGATTAATATAACTCAAAACAGAAAGTGAGGGTTAAGGAAGTTCTAATTTTCATCATCAGCTTTTTCTTTCCTATGTACTGTAGTCAAGTCTGGTAGTTGGAAAGAAACAAGGTTTCCAAGTTTTGTAAAGAGTGTTGTCACAGACCATGTGTAGGACCTTGGCAAATAGGTAATTTTCCCCCCTTTATTGCTGTGTGCCATGTTACGTTTGGCCTGACATCTGTACAATATCATGTAGTGTCATATTAAAACCTTCTCTTTATAGAGAAGTAAGAGTGGACCCTGGCTTGATCTGCTTGTTAGGACATCTTTGGAGGTCACCTCCAACCACTGCAATTTATTAGTAGCTTTCAGATTTCTCTGAGGCAGCTAACATACCTTGCTATGGCAATTACTGCACCAGTTAAAGAAATTGCCATATTCAATTAAACATTACTGTGTATCTGTAGAGACTCTTCATGCTAACTTCTACCACTTGTAAATTTCTGAGGCTGTCATGCAATTCTAAACTACCTAGTTTTCACTGAGTCAAAATGGGAAGCACACATAAGCCCTGAGGTTTTGGTATTTGCCATACAGTGAAAAAACATAAACCTGTTAAGGTTGTTACTGTTTTCAGGTAGTGTAGCCAGGGCAGGAAAATTACATCTGCTGTAATGATTACAAAGCAGTGATTCAGAAAGATTTATTGTGATTTCAAATGGGTGGAATTATTACTCACTCGTTAAATAAATGAAAGACATCATCTACATATGAATATAAAATTTAATAATATTGCACATTTAATTAACAATAAGAAAAATAGATCCATTTTAACTTATAAAATTGTGAGTATTTTTAATTGAAGGTAATGTGCTGATTAGAGGAATAATTTAGATTTTCTGAAAAAATTTTATATCAGTTGAGAAAGGAATTAGTTTTTGACTAAGCTATCATCCTTCCCCTACCTCTATGCCCCACTTCCACAGAGATATTTGTAATTTATTCAAAGTAATAAAGTTAACCTCTAGACATTGAAAGTTAATATCTTAGATTCAGGTACTGTACTACTATTACCAACCATGATTTCCATCATTTTCACTCAGATGAAAAAGTTGTTCACAAAATTAAGAGGTAGAAATAAGGAAAAATGTCTTTCATTGAACCGTACAAAATTCCATTCGTGTTTCTTGTTGAAACATCCATTCCAAGACAAATAAGTAAATGAGATGAGTTGTAGCTCTTGATTTGAAGGAGTTGGCAGTGGACCTAAAACAGGATGGTCTCTTATGGTGCTGTACACCATTGTGGAAGCTGGGTATTCTCTAATCAGGGAAAAGAAGTAAAGTTTCAGGCATTAAAAGACCTTTCCAGAGATTTATTTCATTATCAACTTAACATAAAGGTCACTCCTTGAAACTTCAGGTAACATTCCTAAGGGATTTTCTAGATTTGCTAAGGACAAGGCACACCATTCTTCTTAACTTTCTTGGTTTTTGTTCCCTTCACAGCCTTTCTAAGAGGCCAAAACAATCAGAGATTGAATGGCCCCACCCCTTGAAAGCAGTTTTGTTGTGAACGTACAGGAATAGATTTATTTTCTCTTTGTAGGCACCTGCTGTTATTTCACCTGTGCTTAACAAAGGTGGTAGTCCCTGGCAGAGAATGGAGCTGCGCCATAAGTGATAGTTACAAAAGAAATATCCATAAATCATCCTTGTGGGTCTTTTAAATAAAGAAGAAAAGAGAAAGCTTTGACACACATAAGATCATTTAGTGTAAATCACAGGGGAAGGGAGTAGTTTTCTTCCCTTCAACTCTGATTACCTAAAAACCTCAGTTAGTTAGGATAACTTTGTATGCTTATGCAAATTAAACCTTCTTTAGACGTTCATTCACATTTCATTTTTCATTTCAAAACTTCTCAACACTCTGATGAGCACAATAATTGATAGCAGCACAGCCTGATGACATAAGTTCAATCTTTTTATTATTTCTTAGGGCAGAATTTAGAAGATAAGCAGATTTGTGAGGTTTCATGTGTCTAACTTTTTAAATTGAGTTTTGTCATCATTATGGCTAGTGTAGATCCTCTATTTTAGTCTAAGTCCTAGTAAAAAAATGAAAAGAAAAAAAAAATGACATCTTCTAAATATATTACCTTTTCCTCTAGCTTAAATGTGTAATGTTCCATTTCACATACGGAAATGTCACACTAAAGTCATAAAATATAATTTTTATATACATGACCATTGAAGATTGGCTATTTTGGCAGTAAGAGTGGTTAAAATTAATGTGAGTGGTGCACAGGTTTTTTTGCTATTTTACATTTTATAAATTACTGAATATTTTATAAACTTTTCAGATTTCCAGGGAAAGGATTAAATAAAACACTGTATTAGTTTTTGAATCATCTTTTAAGAACTGATGTCAACATCTCACAATGATTTTCATGTCAACAGAACTAATTGTATACCTTGAGATTTAAACAACTATATACACAAAAAAATCTCAAACCAGGATTCACAGACTGTATTATTTCTGTTCTGTAAAATCAATCTTCTGAACAGTTGCTTGTTTCTTGTGGACAGAAGAAAGGGAGTGGTTAGAAAAATCATAGAATCATAGAATATGCTGAGTTGGAAAGGACCCATGAAGGTCATTCAGTCCAACTCCTGTCCCTTTGCAAGACATCCCCAAGAATCACATCATGTGCCTGAGATATCAAGAGTTTCTTGAAATTTGTCAGGCTTGGTGCTGTGACCCCTTCCCTGGGGAGCCTGTTCCAGTGCTCAACTACTGTCTGAGTGAAAAACCTCCTGATGCCCAGCCTAAACCTCCCATGACTCAGCTTCATGCCATTTCTTCAAGTCCTGTCCCTGGTCACAAGAGTGTAGATGTCAGTGTCTGCCCCTCCTCTTCCCCTCACAAGGAAACTGCAGACCAAGAAACTGCATTGCGGTCTCTCCTCAGTCTCCTTCAGGCTGAACAGACCAAGCTGCTCCTCTTATGGCTTTTCCTCAGGAACTTTCTGTGGAGCTGCTCTCCAGGTTCTCATTCCCTGTTCTATACACACAACCATGGTTGCCCCATCCCAGGTGCAGAATCCAGCACTTCTCCTTATTGAACTTCATATGATTGGTAATTGCCCAACCCTCTAGTTCATCGAGGTCTCTCTACAGGGCCTCACTGCCCTTGAGTGAGTCAATATCTCCTCCCAGCTGAGGGTTGTCAGCAAACTTATTTAGTGTTCCTTTGAGTCTGGCATCCAAGTGGTTAATGAAGATGTTGAAGAGCACAGGGCTGAGGATGGAGCCCTGTGGAACCCCACCAGTGAGAGGTCTCCAGTCTGATAACATCCCATTCACTGTAACCCTTTGTGCCTGATCCTGAGCTGCTCACCCATCACGAGTCCAGCTGTGTGCTGGACATTTTGTCCAGAAGGATACTGTGAGACACAGTATCAAAAGCTTTGGTGAAGTTCAAAAAGCTAACATCAGCTGGGTTTCCTTGGTCAGCTAGGCTGGTTATCCTGTCATAGCAGGAAATCATGTTTGATAAGCAGGCCTTTCCCCTCATGAAGCCATTTGGCTGTGACCGATGACTGTGTCGTTCTTCAGATGTTTTTCAATGGCTCCCAGAGTAATCTTCTTGGTGATTCTACCAGGCACTGACAGACCTGCAGTTTCCATGGTCCTCCTTCTTTCCGTGCTCAGAAATGGGGACAACATTCACCAGCTTCCAGTCAGCTGGGACCTCTCTGGATTCCTGAGTCCAATCAAAAATCATCTGGTGATGACACCAGCCAGCTCTCTGAGGATTCTCTGATGCCTGGGCTATCAGGCCCCATAGGTATTTATGGATCCAGAAGTAGCAGCAGATCGTGCACCAGTTCAGGGTCAACTGGGAGTTTATCATTCTTGCAGTCATGGTCCTTCAGCTGAGGGCACTGCCTTCGTCAGTATTGCCCCATGTTTTACTAATAATTGAAACACCTCCAGTACTGTGTGGAGAATGGACATAAATTCACAAATGTTTTGACTGTATTTTGTGATTTGCTTTTCAGTCTCTCTATATAAATATATATCTCCTACTTACTAATCCTCCCCAAAAAATGAACCAGTAGTACCTGTGATACAGACGGCTAATCGGAGTTAAAAAACAAACCTCATCAATATTGAGAACTATGCTGCCTTTTGGTTTTTTCTGTAGAAGATTTGCTTTAAAAGTAAAATGAGTGTGTTATTGAGTACTTTAGGAAAGGATGCATATTTCTTTAACATAGATATTTTCAACATATGGGAAATGTAAATTTCATGAAAGCTATTCAAAGGTGGGAACAAAGATAACTTTGTAAACAGACCTGAACTATTTATCTTCTCACATAAAAGGTTACATTCTAATCCCAAAGTAAATGGTCTGACTTTATTGCATTTTGGGCAGATTTACACTAGTCTAACTGAGATAAGATCTCTCTATATGTGTTTATCCCAGAAAAAATAGTCCTTTTTTTTCTATTCATCCATCAAAAGATCGATCTTCAGGAAAGATTGTTCTATAAAGTGAAGTAAGCAAACAAATCTGAACTTCTCTATCAGTCTTATTAGATATCATAGCAATTACTCTTGCTGTCATGAGAAATAAAGTCTGATATCCTTTGAGTTTACATATGTCAAATGTAGACCTCAAAATATAATGTAACTTCAGACTCTTGAAAACGGAATGCAGGCTGAAATTTGCAGCCACTGATGGGATGTGTGGGCACCTGACTTGCAGCTTTCCCAGGAAGCAGGGAAATGTTATAAATATGCCACACATCACTGCAGAAAGATGGAACCCAAGCTAGGCATGAGAGAGAGCATATTATCTTGTATGCCCTGGCCACATGCACAAAACAAGAAATCGAGCCCACCTGTTTGATATTTTCCACTGCAAGGACTTGCATAGGTGGTAAAGGTGTCTTCTTCCCACAGTTAACTCCTTCACTGGTTTAGTTGCCTCCACCTAATTCTTCAGTGTTTATTTCATCAGACAGATTTTATGAATCTGAGTTGAAGGGTTTATATCACTGGAAAGCTACTTACATTTCCACATCTAAACTCTCTTAATTTGGGGCTGTCCTCTTCCTTCACGAAGGATGATGTGAATCATAACACAGGTCAGATGGAACAGTAGAAATGCAGTTTCTTCAGCACTTACTTTTATTTATATTTATTTTCATTTTTTTCTTATTTTTTTAGTTCCAACATAAGAAAAGATAAGTGCTAAATATTAAGACAGTGCTCAAAGTGCTAAATATTTAGTTGGTGTTCACAGCGTATTGAAAGAAAAAGTGAACATCTCTGGCCAGATACAGAAGTTTTGGGTTTTCTGTTTCCTTGTCTACAAGTCTGTTTTCCAGTTCCTAAGTCAGTGGCCTACTCTACTGGAGGTAAACAAATCAAGCAAAGAGGCTCTATCACACTTGGGGTAGTGTGTAGTGGCAGCTCTATTCTGCTTTCCAGTTCTGCTAAGAGCAAAGCAGAAGGAAAGATGGTCTCTAAATAAAAATCAAGGATGCTTACATTATGTAGAATAAACCAGAGAACTTACAAAAAAAAAAAAAAAGAAAGCCAGGAAAGCAATGGGCAAGCCCAATATCTGTTTAAGTCAACAAAGTATTTTTCAGACACCAATGAGCTCAGAAATATTATCTGTCTCTATTCTGATGAAATGTAAAATAATAATATGTTTAGACCTTGAAGAAAATAACCTTTTCCTTTTAAGCCATAATATTAGCTTTATTATAGTAGGAAAAATAGTTTTCATATCTTACCTGTTTAAATCAAATTAAAGCAGCAAGACTGTAGGCATATACTAACAAAGAATGTTTANTGCTGTATCAAAATGGTATAATTAGGATCAAGATACTCTTAATTATTTGATGGGTTTCATATTTTCTTCATCCTGTTTCTAATGCATTTGTTTCAGTATGAAATATAAGTAGTATCATTAAAAATAAAAAAGGTCTCTGAAACAGAGACCAAACTGATGTGCAAATGTCTGAATTAACATTTTTTATTACTTGCATGTCTTTTTTTTTCTTGATAAACTTACTTTATATGTAGCACTCATACCTTTCTTTGTCCCCAGGAACAAAATTGAGCAGATAAGTGGGAGGGCACACCAGGGTATATATATCTGTACAGCAGAAAGAACAAGTGGAACAAGAGTTTTAGCTCCCAAGATCAAGAATTAAACAACATGTTAAAAATCAGTTTACCTTCATGGAGAAATAAATATTTCCCTTTTATACTTCTGTATTGGTTTTATCTGGGATGGAATTTACTTTCTTCATGTATCTTGTATTGTGCTATGCTTTAGATTTCTGATTCCCTGCAGGAAGTGAGCAAATGACTGTCTCGGACTTGGCTGACTGCTAACTTTAAACCACAACAACTCCCAAAATAACACAGCAAATTCTTAAATATTTCTTTCTTTTTTCACCCTTCCTATTCTGTTTTGGTTTTGGGCATTTTTTTGGTTGTTTAGTTGGGTTTTTGGGGTGTGTTTTTGTCTGTTTGTTTGGGGGAGTTTTTGTTTTGGTTTTGTTTAGGTTTTGGTTGGTTGTTTTTTGTTGTTGTTTTGTTGGGGTTTTTTTCTGTAAAGGAAAGGATAACTAGTTCATAGGGGAAATCTTGCTGCAGTTAGTTGTTTCTGCCTTAAGTCTCTAATTCCAAAAATATAATTAATGTCTTGTCTGGTAAAGGGACAATTTTCTTGTCTGCTAGGCATAGAGAATTTAAAATGATTGCTAGACTCTTCTTCAGTCAGCACAACCAAACCCTGGTATATTAAATCCAGGGTACTGGGTTTTGGGTTTACTTCCGTTGTTGATCTCTGCACTCAGACCAGACAAGCAATATTCAAATCAGTGAATAAGTGACTATGGATCAGATACACATCTGAGTTCCAAATTTTTCAGGTGGTTGGGACACAGAGACCTAGAATGCGCCCAGTGGGCTCACAGTGATATTTCTTGATCTTTCTGATGTAAAGTGTAGGAACACTGAGCTGAGAAAGAAGGCTAGTGTTTAGGGTACTGGTCCTTAGAATTGCTTCATTCCCTCTGAAGACCAGAAAAAATAGAGGTTGGAGGAGATGGATGCATGGTATAGTTTGCCTTCTGTCCATTTTTTTTTATGGTGAAACAAACACTTTGCTGTCACAAGTGCAGAGAGACTTTGTTTGTAAATCTCAGAAGGAAAAGAGATCTGAGCTGAATTATATTCTCCTAAAAAGCCTGGTGCTCCATGCATGTTACACTTCTGTGCTAAATCCATACTGGGTTTTAATGATAGATGTGACTACACTCACACAGCTTGCCATAGCATACCCTTCTTCTCAGTAAGACATACCACCTTGAGCTCAGACACAGCTTACACCACATAACCACATACTGAGTCAGGAATATGTGCTTGCTTCTCAGTATAAGCAGAGATGACATGGTTCTGCTAGAAAAGACTCACCTGGCATTGCTGGGCAAGGCTAAATTCTGTATTCCAACTGGAATGTGGTCATATCTGCTAGAGCTATTTTAGCACAACCTGGCACCTGGAAAAGCAGAAGTAATTATATCTATTTGTTTCTCTTAATTTAATTTGTATTAAAGTGGGACCTGTAAGTTAGAATAGAGCCTAGAAATTTTCTGGGTTCCTTAAAAACACAGAATAAAGCCTAACTCTGCCCCTGCTTATATCATGAGCAAATCATGCATGATTCTATCACCTGCAGAATTAAATATAAAGCAACAAGGAGCTGCTAATTAAGCAAGAGCAAAGAGTTCTCAGTAAGTGTGTTCACCATAAGCTCAAGAAGAGATTTTCCTACAGGAGTAACCAGGCAACAGGGCCAGGTCAAAGGGTATGGTACCGAAATTTTCAACCTCTATGGGATGAAGCCATGAGAAACTTGGTCTGACCACATAGCTGAACCTCCACTGGGCACTGAGTTAGTCTAGAGACCTCATGAACCTGTACCTGCCTAAACTGCCCTGCGGTGCTACTGTCACGCATGATTCTGTGCAGACTATACTTCCTTATTAAAGCAGATAAAAATCCAGTTTGTTTATTGGTCAGTTCGCAACAGCATCAAAATATGACCTCTATGAAAAGCTGTCCGAAAGGCTGATGTGGTCCTTGCGTTTGCCTTGCTTATTTCTGAACAAGCAAGAATCTGGGAAGAGGCATAGGTTTCATATGTAACTGTATGGCACTTCCCTCTGACTGACTGAGATCATTAATTTAAATTGCTGTCTGTAGACATTTATGATACCATTGCCCAAATACTTAATTTTTATTATTTCAATAGTAAACCTGAAAAGGAGACTTGAGTGGGAGTGGTCATCACCAGGCCTAGTTGACATTTTTTGCATTATGGTATTCCACTCTTAGCAAACAATGACATATGTTTTGTGACAGAAGAGCCTGGTTTTATTATTATTTGCATTTTATCTGATAACTATGACCTTTGGTTAGTTGTAACTTAAATTCACCGTTATCTGGAATTCAAGTTTACAGAACCTAATCTTTCCAAGGAGGTTTCTTATATAAACTTTTATGTCTAACAATGTACATCTTTCTCCTTTGAAGCTGGAATAGAAGGAGAAGAGAAATTTTATGGGAGTGAAGCTCGTCCAAATATATAATTCTCATGGAAGTATTTTAGATTACTCTAAATACCATTTTATGTATAAAACTTATATTCCCATGTAACAAAAATATATCTCAAGCAAATCATCCCAAATTATAACACAATTTTTTCATTACAGTGTCTTTTACAAGAAGTTATTCAAATGGCCCATACTGATCATCCCATTTTAAAGCATATTGATATTATGTAAAGCAGCATAATTTATGAAATTATACTATTATGTTATAAATCTTTATAGAATTTTTTTAAAATAGCTATCTACAGGAAATGCTTGGAAGTTTTCAGCTAATAATATTTAATGGAAGGATGATTTTTCAAATTTGAAGTATAAATTCTGGAAGATTTAATTTGCCATTTAACAAAAAACTTTAGCAGAAATAAAACATATTGTTTTATTCCAATCTGACTCTTATGTCACTAGGATATCAGAGTTTAAACATTCTGACTAATTTGATTCAACTGAAGTACAAGTTTTAATCACTGATGCACTATGACTTTAAACTTCATGTATATCTACAATAGTTTGCTGCACTTATTCCTGAATACTTATGGACATCTCGAGCTCTAAACATGACCAGAAAAATGGTGTCATATTTATCTCTGTATTCTCTCTTTTGATAAAGCTGCCTGACAGAAGTATTTGAAGGATGTAACTCTTAGTTAATTGTTAACGCTTAAGAGTCAATAGTTTGGTAATGAATTTTCTAGGTCTGGTTTTACCCGTCTTGCAAATTTTGTGTTTGTGAACTATTCTAAATCACCAAAAGATACCTAGATTATATCATACTCTAATTTAAATTAAGATATGAGAATATCCTATTAACTTCCTTTGTAAAAGCACACAGTGTAGTGCTTCTTAATATTGATATTCTCTGAATACATAGGAATAATGAGCAGATTTGTTTTATCATTCCTTTCCTTCCTATTTAAATTACAGTATCTATTTTGCTATTCTGTCCTCAGAGAAGGAGCAATCATTTTCATTTTATGTACCTTCCTTCCCCTTTTAATTGTAGCATTTGTGATCAAACACAACTCCCTCATCACTAAACAGAAGCCTGTGCTGCTGGAAGAGAGTTCAGTCCCTTAAGAAGGGAAATGGAGGAATTCAAAAGTTTCAAGGAAACTGAAAGCATGACATCAGCTTGCCCTGTTTCTTTCCTGCCTGTGCCTTCACAGCCATTTTTCAGGAATATTTTTGGTTTTGTTCTGTTAGTATTGCATATTGTGACAAGAAGCAAGCATTTGCACACACACTCAAATAATCTCTGTCACATGAAAGAGTACCCCACTTGAGACCTTGGACCCTTTCAAAAAGCAATCTGTCCCTTAATGTGACAAAACTGCAGCTCTGCAGCAGGAAAATAAATACACTCCCAAGAATGAATCGAGCAAAGCCTGTGTGACCCAGGAAAACACAGGTTTTAAATGGTCAGAGTGTGCCCTTGTCACTTTCCATCTATTGCTGCTCCTTGAGTGCCCAAAAGCCTCACTGTCTGTCATCCTAACCCTTCCACCATGAAAAAAGAGCAGTGGCAAGAAAGACTTTGGAATGTAACTACAGAGATAGAGGACATCAATTAAATAATTATCTGTGAATTATTTTTTCGTCTGCAGCCCAAAACAATCTGTTCCTGCTGATAGTCCTGATGCTACCACATCTGTTAATCCAAGAAAGACTTCTTTGACATCTATATGTCAGTGTCATTTATTACTGATGGATTCTATTATGCTTCCCACACAGACCCTTATTTATCATTTATCTCTGATACCAAAGACATAATTGGAACAGAAGCTGAACTAATTTGGTAGAATACTAGGGGTTGGACCTGTAATCAGTGAAAATCTTTTGGTACTGATAAAATGAAATATTAAGCAAGTATTTGGTAGGCCTCAGTAAAGACTAGAAGCAGCATAATTTCTATTCTAAGTTAGATGTCTCATTTTCAAAGTAACGATTTTTTATATAATTTCATGAATGTCATTTGAGGTAAAATATATTCAAATAACCTAAAATTTTTAGGGCAAGGTTGCCACAGATTTATTCAAATAGATACTTCCCACAGAAAGCACTGTCCCCAAGGCTTTGCTGAAAATCTTCCTTCAAGAATTCATTTCACTAAGGGCAAATGCTATCAGGATAAAATACATTGATTTTTGAAAGCTTTTTGGAGTTTCAAAGGTTCCCAGGTGTTCATAATCTTGTGGTTTAGTTCTCTCTACTTTTGGGATTTTCAGTTGAGCTACACCTTTTAGAAAGAATCTCAGTTCTGCATGCAGTGAGATTCATTTACGTCACAGAAGTGCTGAGAAAATTACAAGAACATCTTGTGGCCAAAATTGTCCAGGTGTATGGCAATATCTGGATACAGCACACCTATAATTTTGTACTTATTTGGGCCACAAAGTTTAATGAACCTGTGCAGATCTGAGAAAACTGAACATGGCTCCTATTAAGTTGAAGGGTTTGCTATAAACAGTATTATATACTCAACATTATATTGCCAATATACATTTTGCTAACAAGGAATTGCAAATTCCATTGTAAGGATATGGCCATACTGAAGCAAGATGTCATGAAAAGAATTTCTTTAGCTAGTCAGAATCTTATACTAAGGTATTTCTCCAATAGGTCAACACAACAGGATATAAAAGATAAAGGAAGTAATTTTTATGTATTTTTCTTCAGAGTCATGTCTGTATTAATGATATCATCCTGCTTCTTCCATGTTGGCTTTTAATAAATAGTGAACAGCTACTTCCTTCTTCATTACAGCAGTTATGACTTTTGACCCTGACTTTTGATTAAGGCAGTCTGAAATTCCATGTATTTTATAATGACCAATTGAAAGTAAAAAAAAAACCCCAAACATCAGAAATCTTACTTTGATGCTCAGTGGAGGTAACCATAGTGATGAAGAAATTCCCATTGACTTCAACCATTTAATCCCCTGAACCAATACATCGGTTGTTTCAAAGCTAATAAAGTTTTGATTTCTTTTTAAAGTTATGTTTAATGAAATTGGGTTTTATTTTCGCTTTTCAATTCTGGGTTTTCAAAATATCCTTTTCATTGCGCTACAGAAATGAGAACAAAGCTCTAGTGGTCTGTAATATTCATAAAGCAGCATCAGAGACTTTCAAAGTTCTAATTAGGACTACACTTAAGTAAATTTTTTCAGGAAAAAAGGCTTAATGCACTTCTTAAAAATGAGACATTTACTGCTACAAAAACTACAGGAAAAAATACTTCTATCATTCCCAGGTTTTAGGGTTTTTTAAACCAATTAGTTTCATATTCCTTAGACATCTCAAGTATAAGGCAGCAATGAAATAACAGTGTCATTTCACTGTATGAGGGGGAGTGACCAGCAGCAAGCACAAAATGACCCTGCCCCACTGCTTGGCACTGATGAGACCACTCCTGCTGTTTTGTCTCAAGACCTTTTTTGACTCTATGCACTCAAGAAATAAGCATAGCTGAATGTTTTTGGTTCTACACAGATTAAAACACTATACCAACTGTAAAAAGCATTCTTCTCTACCTACCTATGCAGCTGCCAGCTTGACTCTTTACACCAGAAATGCCATCTGTTTTTAAAGTGTTCATGTGATTATGAGTGAGCACTCAGTCTTTGTCCAGAATAACACAGTCCGCAGTGTAATGCTTCACAGAGATGCTAAGAACTTATTCGGAAGATTAAGACTATGTCTTAGTAATTCAGTACTTTTCTGTATTATGTCAGATAGCCAGATATCAGAGGATAAACTTACCATCTTGCTGAGACCATAGTCCGCATTATTTTAAACGGGTTAGCACCTTCTTTAGTTCTCCCTTTTACAGGAGGAAAAAGCAGGGAATTGCTTTTTTAGAAGTCAGTGCTGCCCATTCTTTCCCTATTAAAGATTAAGAGTTTACCAAATAATACACCAGAGCAGTTTTCAGAATGTTTCAATGGTATGAACAGACTGAAAATACATTTCTTAGAATAAAAAAAGAATTTGATTTAATACTAAACATACTTTGAATCTACCTATCTGAAAGATTCCTGCTCTTCTTTAAAACAAACTCTCATTTTGAGCTGTTTTTTTTTGCCTGGGCTTCAGTAAATATCTTTGCCTTCATAGTTTGAGTCTGTGAGTTTTTCCTGTGGTGTTTTTCAAGCTTAACATCTTAGAAAGACATGTGTTTTATTTTTAAAGGACTTCCTTAGCTGCTTCCCTAGGCACAGGTTTATCTCTGATGAAGTCAACAGGGAAAAGGATTCTCTGAAATCACTGTATATAGCTCCTTTGAAACTAGGTGTGTGTCAAATCACAAATCCAGAAACAGAATTTCTTATGGTAAAGTTCAAAAAAATTGCCTTTCAGACCTTTTATTCTTCTTGCTGAAAACAAGGAGCCAAGAGACAAATTCTAAACTCCCAAAACCTGTGACTTCTGGCTTAAAGAAATATGGCTTTAACTTAACCATTATCTTTCTTTCCCTCTTATCAATCTAAAGCTACATAAAATGTCAGTCCAAGAAAAAGAGATAAAGTTCTCTTATCCATATCAGTGTAAACATGGAGATCCACTCAGGTTGGCTGCAAGAATGCACAGCTCTTCTGGGTGTTGAACTGATGTGTGTGTGCCTGCAATACTTTCCTGTGCTGATGCAGGTACATACACATAAGTCTGATAAATGTTAGGAATTGGTGGGTTGTAAATCAGCTGATGTCTATAATTATTTGTATTTAACTGACCCAAATATTTCTGAGGTTTCTCTCAAAGAGCTAATGATATTTATTCAAGATAACATTTTTCATCCTCTAAAATGTATGTAATAGGCAATGTGGTTATAAAAAACCCCTGTTTTAAAGACTTTTGTGTAACACATGGCTAAGGTCAAAGTCATTCCAGAAGAGAGATCTCTGAATGCAAATTGTCTGTATACATGTCTAGCCCTAAGCAATGAGTCTAATTACTATCTAGAATTATCCTTTTTCAGTAAAATTTCATCCTGTATCTGTCTAATAGCTTAATTGAAAATATAAGATCATATACAAGATCATATATATATTTATATGTGTATATATATGCACAATCCTATATATAAATAAGAAAATATAAGAAAAAAAAAGATCATATGTAAGATTATATATGATATAGATATATATATACATTTAAGAATAGTTTGGGTTTACACATCATCTAGTACAATCTCCAAATCTCTATTTTCTCATGATAAAATCATTTAATGAGTTATTTTAAATTAATTTCCTTTAAAAAATAAACACAGTCTATAGTAGACCCAGTGTTAATTTCATTACCTCATATCGCTTACAGTATCTTAAAACCTCACTAGGGCAATATGCACTGTATGAAAGATATTTCTGCTAGAAGGAGCTGCTTCAGAACAAACTATTCACTTTGAAGTAATGACAAAAAGGTCATCTACTGTCACAGTCAAGAAGTTCTTTGACTTCATATGAATTAAGTTCAGTAGGGCATTTTTGTCAAGCCCTTTTGAAGGCAAGCTGAAATAAGCCATGAGGAGCAGATTGGAATATACCTGACAGTTTGCTATGCTTTTGCAGATATTCTATATTGTGCTGATTTCATAGAGTTCTTAAGAAGAAAATCTACATGCTCAAGCTATTCTGCCCAAATAATAGCTGTAATTACTGAAATGTTTTTCAGTTGTTGACACCAGCTTTCAGTGAACACACATGTAGATACATTCTCATTTGCTTTTTGCTAAAATAAGTTAGCTGGTAGGAATTCGCTTTGTGAACTAAAAAAAGACTCTGAAACAATAGACTAAAACTATTTACAAGTTGCCCTTTTGGCAGGATGCAGAGACTTTTCATGCTTATATCTGTGACAGGTAATATTTTTAAACATTTTAAATATGGGGTTTTTTTTAAACACTCTTTCTTTCTGTGTTATAAACCTGAAACACTAGTGTCTGGGTTACCTGAGGAGAAGGCAAAGGACACTTCTCTCTTCAGGATTAAAACTGAGCCTATGCATAGAAAGAAAGTTTTAAAGGATCTGTAAAACAAAGAGATTGACACACTTACTACCAACCAAAGGAACCACTCTCCAAGGTAAGCAGAGAACCTGTATAGATGAGCAGACCAGTAAATCTCAGCAGCTACAGGCTTCATAGAGGACATCAGCCAGAGTTTACAATAAGCCAGATGAGAAAGATAATCAAACCTGGCAGAAGTACAAGAACATAATGGATGAAGAATTAAAAGTTGTGGATTTTTAAAATTTTTACTGTAAAAGGCTTTTATCTTCCTTGAGGATACCACTATCACCTCACAGTAGAAGAAAATCTAGGCAACTCCACCTCAAAAGTCTTGTTTATGCCATGTCCAGTCATGGTGTCTTGTGGATTTTTGGAGAATTTCCCTGTTCATTCAAGCATATTTCCTTCCACATTATTAAAACATAATAATAATAATTAAAAAAAAAAAACAAAACCCTGAGAGACTAGAAACAACTGTGAAAGACAGGTCTCTAACAGTCTGTTAAAGCATGGGAAATCTCTGCCTGAAGGCACACATCAAAGTAGGTTTACGTATCAGATATACTTACACATTAACTTAAAGAAAGGCTAAGCAAACGGTCAATAAAAAGATGAAACAAATGGTGCTCTGCAATGGTTACATAAAGAACATCCTGTTTCTGGATGACTGGAAAGTCATGCAGTTCTTACAGAGTAAAACTTGCTGTAGTGAATTATTTCCCTATTCATAGCAATGTGATGTCATTTCTTCCATTCCATTCCTCCCATTCTCAAGCACTGCAGGACATACACTCCCTCAAGGAGGGCATTTCTTCCATATGAGTGAGGGATCTTTGTATTTCTTCTTCATGAGCGTGAACTCAGCAAAGCTCCCTGACCATGAACATCTAAATCTATTGTAAAAATCAGTAGAGTAAATTATTATAGTTACAGTAATGACAAATGCAAATAAGGTGATCTAGGAAAACCATAGGAGACAACAGTCTGATTTCAACTACGTTCATTACATAGAGGAAGAGTTCATTATTTCTCCTTAAAGGGAACTTCATAGGGAGATTAGGTCACTGCCAGATAAAAACAGAGTTCTACTCACTAAATAATATTTGATTGAAGAAGAGGTTGAAAGAACATGTTCTACTGTGTACTGAAGAATGTTATACTTAATTCCCTTATTACTGAAAAGTAGATGGTGATTGTGAGTATGCTGTCTGCCAGCAGGTGAATTAGCATTGCTTAATAATTTTATTGTGATACAAGTAGTGGAAGAACTCATTCATTAAAAGCTGAAGTCAAAACTAACATTTGCATCCTGTAGATCTAATAAAAAGTTAATTATTTCTGCAAGCCTTGCCTTATATGCCATGAATAAAAATATGATCAATATTCTTCCTGGAAAAAAAAAAAGCTAATTTCAAAAGCCATAAACCTGCCCAGACATATTTGTAATTGCTTAATGTTTATGATATGAGAATCCTTGCACTGGACCCGAAGAGAGTCTAGTCTGCTACAGCAATTCACTACAGCCTTTCACAGCTATTCCACTCTTCTCTCCAGCCATCTTTAACTTTAAACATGCCTTACATTTTTTCCCAAAAAATTAATTAGCAAGTGCTCTCTGATCAATGTCTTTTAACTATTTACTAATAGTAAACTTTTATGAAAAATATTAAGCTTTCTAAAGACAGGAACACAGTACACATGGATAGACTTTTGGATCACAGCTAAGCTGTTTATTCTATGATGAAACACTTGCGGTTTTTTAACACTTGACAGGAATAATGGCCCACATTGTGCCATCTAGCTTTTAAGGGTACTTCCCCACTAATCTCATGCTCTGCCACTGTGTATTTTTTACTTGATGGTGTCATATTAGGCTTAATTTAACTGTTTCATTTGGTTGGTTGTTTGGTTGGTCGGTTGGGGTTTTTTTTGAAGTCTGAAATGCATGCAGTATTGTAACATTGTAAGTTATGTATTAGGAAATTATTTTGTCACATAGGAATCCAATTGCTTGTCATTTTTCCTGGAGTAATGTTTAAATTATCATTTGCACAGGTTAGCATTCCACCAACTAGAAGCTTCAGCTTCTTTCAGTAAACCAGCTAACCTTGCTTTTCTATTTATATGTGGTAGTCTACATATTTACTCTATATATAGTACACTATATACTATATACCGTGCTATTTATATAGTATTGTCATCTTGACCCAACCTGCCAAGTAGGCCTGAGGCTAGGCCATTCAAAATATACAGGAAATATGTTCATTGAATTAAGGGGTCTCTGTAGTAATCCACTTTATATATTTGTTCATTCTTAACATTGCATTATTTTTATCAGTAAATATTTCTTAGATTTTCAGAGCGACAAAGCAATAATTTTGGATAGATGTACTTTTCCCACTTTTACACAGTTTTGGCAGGAGAATGAAGAATTTAAGCCCCTTTCTCATCAAAATCTCCATGGTAAATATATGGGGTTATTTTCTGAAATCATGAGTGGAAGGGATGTAAAGGAAGGGGGGTAGTGAGGTTTTAGCACTATTTAATACAGATCAGAGAGAATATGTGCACAGAGGAACAGCAGGTGCCTTCTAAAACAGTCAGTGTAAATTACTGACCTGAATTTTCTCATGAACAACCATATTAATCTGTATTTATATGCTTGCCACTTACATGCAGTTTTTCCTGTTATGTGCAACCGACCAGTAATACACTGGTAATATACTGGTACCAGATGAGAGCATATAAGAACTGGGAGACCAAAAGGGTTTTCTTTTCTGGAAGGTTAAAATATGCAGTCAGTTAGGCCTCTGTCAGTCATGTACATTACTATTTTCACCTTCTTTCCTCAGGGTCTCCTGCAGTGCCTGGGGAGTCTGGCCAGCTGCTTTGGGAGCTGCAATACAAGACCAAATCAAATTCAGCACAGAAGGAGTTCAAACCAAGGTTTTCCAAATGCCAAGTAAAACTTCACCAAAAACCAGATTTCCAGAGTGCAGCAAAGCAGTTTTGTACCAGCTACACTTCTAGCTATAGGTAGCAGAAATAATTTCCGTGTGCAAAATGCTCGCAGTGGTAGCAATAAAGTAACATTTTTATGGAAAGTAATGTGGGCTTTTACAGCAAACTGAGCAATTTGCCAGCCAAAAACCAAAAGGCTTAATAATGCTATATTCTAAATGGCATTTGTAGCATCTGTGATCATTTTTATAAAGGTTCCAAAGTAATTTAGAACATAAAGATTAAAGATTCTTCCATCTGTGAGCAAGAAAAGATTGAAAAAAAAATAGGAGCTATTTCTCCTGTATTTCAGTAGCAGCTGAAGTACTAAGATTCTAATTGTTAGCTCACAGTCATTTATTTTACAGAGGACTTTCCAAAGTACCTTTTATCTTCCTACAGTTTCATTAAGTTAATTCCACACATTGTCATGAGATTAGTTCATTCTTTAGCTGGAAATGGGACTTTTCTGAGAAGGGTCAAAAGCCACCAGATGTAGTGTCAAAGAGAGAATGATAAAGACTATTCTAAGATAGCATTTGGTCAGAAATCTTGCCATCAATTTTGAATGACATTTCTACCAGGAACACTGCAAATCACATTGACTCCTTCACTTAGTGTCCTATTGACTTAGTTTGTTGCAGTCTGCTCAGGTTGGTGTGCATTGAAGCATATTTGAAAGGCTCTTCATCTCAGCTACAATATATTATTTAAAAATGTCAAACCTGTTTTGCTGTTGCTGGAAAATAAATGATTCTGTCTGAGCTCCTAACATGTACACAGAATCTTCTCTCACTAATTTTCTTAAATTATGTATTTCATTGCTGTCTGCTGCAGATATAGGGTGACTGTAATTTTCTTCTAGCCCACTATTCCCAGTTTACATTTCCTCATTTAACATTTTGGTAGGGATATGTGGATACATATGGGGTATATTTGNGGGAGATAAATACACACACACAAACACACACACACACACACACACACACACAGAGTTTGATGCTGGCATGCTTAACCTGCCTATTTTCAAGCCTAGGACTCCCTGGTATTTTTTGGTCTAATTCGGGATCCTGAATGTATTTATTTTCCAAAAAGTTGAACTCCTGTAAACTTCAAGCTTTGGCAATGAGTTTCCCACGGTTACTAGTCCAGAATGAAAAATCTTCTGTCTCATACTTGGTTCCTGATAGCTTTAATTCATGACTTACTCCACCAAAAATGACAGTGAGCAGCTGATCTCTCCCCAGGCATCATGCATTTCTGTAGAAATCTGACATGTCTCCCCACCTATCAACAAGTTACCTTTTTTTCCTGTCTGAAGAGCTCTGTCTTATTTGTTCATTACTCATATGTAAGCAGTTCTGTAATTTTTCATCATACACTGTTAGTAGATATTTTGTCTTTGAACTCCTACAGACCTCTGGTCTGACTACCATCTGGATCTGCTAAAATTTTTGGCTATTCATGTCATCATTTATTCCTTTACAAATGCTGTCATTTCATTCACAGATATATTCTTGACAAGTCCCAGTGAAAGATGTTTCTTGAATGGGAGATTTTATTCCCACAGAGGACTGTGATGCAAAAAATACATTACACTTCTCTGCAGCATTCTTATCTTCTCTAAATGTTTCTCTTATATCCTGACAATTGACTGGCTCTACAGATTCTTTGGCAGGCTTCCCTGTGTTTGAGGAAGGATTTAATGCTACCTTTTCTTTGCTAGCTCTTAATTTTTAAGATTATTTTCTATTAAATCTGAGAGACTTTATGACCCTTTTTATTTCTTCTTTTTAAGTAAATAGCTTCAGTCTTTTGAAGGATGCCTTCTTGCTTCAGATTAGCACCCTTTACCTTGCTGGGAAGCCATGTTATCTTCATTTTGTCTTTTCTCAAACCTTTGCTATAAGGCAATATTTATTAGACCAAAACATGTTATACGGGGCACTATGAGGTGGTTTTGAACATTCCCCAAGTTTTCTTAAAGACTTTGATGTATTAACTTCTTTTTAACAAGCTTCCTCATTTTTTGTTCATTTTCCTTTTTTTTTCCCTTTTTTTTTTTGTTATGAGAACTGTGGTGGCTTTTGAGTTAGGTATTGCTATCCTAATCAGCAGATCAGTATGAAAGATAAGTATGAATCTTTTCGCCCAAGTCCTTTACTGTCCAGGAATTATCTGTTATTCATTGAGGCAGTCAGTTTTTTTGGACTTGATCTAGACATCCCATTGACACAGAAAATTACTCAAAACCAGCACAGTCTATTTTGAAGATTCTTGCATTTTTAGCTCAGTATTGGAATAGCACAACAATTACTTTTCTTCCATGATTTTTATAGTGTGCCTAACGTGTTTGGTTCAGGACCAATTAGTTCTCCTGCAAATTACTTTAAGATGTTGCAGTACATCTGTAGAATCATAGGTGCCACTGATTTGGTTTCCATGTAAATGTAACAGAACTTTTCTTTTTTCTTCCATTTCTCAGCAGTTTCTATTGCTTACACTATCCATCATCTGAGTTCAAAACAAAACAAAATTAAAACTGCAAAGAAAAACAAACAAACAAACAAAACCAAACAAAAAACCTTAACTATTATTTTTACCTCTAATGGAAGCATCATCCCAAACTGAGTCACAACCTTTGAATCTGGGCATCCTTTACTTCTGCCGTTATAATTGGACCACTTATCAAATTCATTGCTTGGAAAACACATGAAAGCAGAGAAAGGGCATTCTTTACACTGCTTCAACCAAAAGTTTTGTGATCCAACCAAAACCAGTTGGAGGAAGTGCAATTATGGCATTATGCTGGAAAATACAAGGTTGAAGTGTATAGCAGAATAGCAGAACTTCTAAAGTATATGAAATGTTTTAGGAAAGAAATTATGAAAAAATGAAGAATTGATCAGGCCGTTAGAGATCTGGTAGCTCAAATCCAGGCAGGAGTTGTATGAGAGAGCAGCAGTACAAAAGGCAGTGGAAGACCCTGTGTGGAGCGAGGGAGAAGTTAGGATATCACGCAGATATTTTCTGCAGCTGTAGCTGCCATTCTCTCCTTCCATCTAGTAGGTCCCCTTGGCTCCCGAGACACTAAAGTGTTTTCCTGTCTCCAGATCTGTCAGAGATATACAATATTGCCCGACAAAAGGAGAACACCGTAAGCAAGTTATACATTATAAAAATTACCTTTCTAAACTTCTCTTGCCCTATTTGTTTGAAATAATTTCACGCTGAAAAATCTAACTTAGGGGTATATGAAGGCATATCTCCCTTACAGTTCAGCTGGAGACTTCACTTACCATCTACTCACCTCCAGAAGGACACCATTTTATGCATTTTTCCATTTCCTAATATACTGTCTTTCCTATTTCTTCACTTTTTGTAGTCGTGTGCTCTAAAATTCAAAACATCGAAGAACTTCTCCAATGTGCCAAATTTCTCATAGTCTTGTAAATAAAGACATATGGTAGTAGCAAAAAAGATTTGTACCTGTCACTGTTTTTAAACTGTCAAATATGACATTATTGAAGCAACACACTTTGTATATTACTACAAGATTTTTACAAACTCTGAAGACTTAAATATGTTATTTTTACAACAAAAGTCCTTAAAAAAATACTCTTTTGGTCTAAGTACACACAGCTAATAAATTATTTTTTAAAAGAATGTTTGAAATAAAGAAACCAATGGGAGATGCCACATTTTATTTTCCTGTATATCTCTCCCTGGAAGCATTCTGTGGAGACATGGAAAATTGGGTAAATATGACTCTTCATTAACAGTCTTATTCTCATGATCATATCTTCTAAAAACAACTAAAATGTTAACAATTCTCAGCAAGATGTGAAGTTTCACTTTTTTATGTTGCACTTTAAAAACTGGATGACTTAATTTGCAATTGACTTCCTGAGTCACACTCAGGTATGAATTTTTCAGTGGGGTCAGAAGGCCACAGTCACTATTTTCTCTGTCCTCAACACTCTTCCTCTTGATGTGTTTTCCTCCTGTTACCTTGTACAGGGTGTATAACTAGAGCCAAAGTAACTCATGGTCAAAAAAATTTCTTGATACAAGGCTATTTTTGCTGCCTCATTTATTAAAATATTTTTAATTAATTTGATTGTGACAAGTATGCTGACGGTAAAATGGTGTTCAGACAAAACACTTGAGATTCATAAATACATTTTAAGAAGGAAGGCACCCAACTGTAAGCACCAAATTTGATTTCCTTCATGACATAAAACAGTAATTTTCATAGCAGACCCAAAATTTCTCACTGAAATGGAAATCTAGTTAAAAAAAACTCTCCATTCAGGTCATCCTTGTGAAAAGACAAACTTCCCCTGATCCATTTCTGAATCAGAAGCATAAAAAATTTGATTCTTTTACTTGTGTCATGAATACATTTATCAAAATTGCTTATGATATAGATGAAATGAAGTCAATATTTTAACAGAACTCTGGCAAATTTCATGCATGCAGTCTCCACAAAGTTCAAGCCAAAATTGTTTCATTTAAGCTTTCCTGAATTATTAGCTTAGGTTGTTTTTTTTTTTCAATTTATTTACATGAAACTAGTCTACAACTTAAACGAAATTTTCAATTAATTTCAATTTAGGGCTCTAGGTAGTTTCTCACCAGTGTGTGCATTAAATTCTGAATAAATGTAACTAC
>VXAZ01008670.1:129691-149785 GCA_013399875.1 Gymnorhina tibicen | reverse complement strand
ATATACATATTTTTTTTAAATTTCCCTAATTCCAGATGTTATTTTTTATAAAGTCCTCCGAATTTACCTTAGTGAACAGTAAAAGTTGGAAATTTTCACTTGTTAATTTATTTCAGTATCAATGGCCATATCTCAGTTGAACAGATGTTTTGTTGTTAGAAGCCTTCTTCATGCAACCACTGAAGTAAAATAAAAAGTTATTCACAGAAGATAAAACACTACCATGGAAAAGCAAATCTTTATTTAAAAAGCAGAAAAGCTGAAATTTTGCAAATGCTATAGGCAAAAGTGAATTTGCATGAATTTAGCTGCATCTGTCCCCTGGATTTCAGAGGAAAAATAAAACTCTTTAATTTAATCTATCTGCTCCCTAGAATGAATCCAGTGTCACTAGCACTGATGTCTTCCTACAACACATCCTACTGTCACTTTCTGTCTTAAATATTTTCTACTAATAATATTTTTCAAAGCTGTCTTTCCAAAAGATATATATAACTAGTTTTCTTTATTCATTTTAAATAGTTTTTAATTATTTTGGGAGAAGACTTGTATAACTTAAGCAATAAGTCCATAGTATCTTCATCATATTTTTCACGTAAATTTGATATTCTGAATTGCATATTTTTAAAAAGTAGAACAAATATCCTTGCTTGATATAACACAACATAGGTTAAGTATTAAGGAAAATGCAACGTGGACTATTTTGACAATGCAGAATTTATCTAATAAAGTATATTCATGCATTTAAACCTAAAACATTTTCTTCTCCATTATTTTTAAGACACAACTTATTTTATATTAAGGAGTTTGCATACAGAATTGTTCAGGAATACCAGAGAACAGAGGCAAGAATTAGAGCTTTATTCCAGTTTTAGACCAAAACATATTCCCAATTCATCCAGAGGTAAAGATATGTTTATTCATTTTATGCTAAGGAAAAATATATCTTTATGCCAATCTCTCCTTGTACTATTTCTCATATAAATGGTTATAACTGATGCATACAGTCAGTGAACTACCTCTGTGCTTCTAAGTCTGGCCAGAAGTGACTTAAAGCCATTTCAGAAAAATTGTAGTAATAGTATTCTAAGTCAAAAGGTAACAAAACATTAAAATATTAACAAGTTATAATTTTAACAAGTAATAGTTTAACTTTTCCTGCTCAGATTTAAGAAAATTAGAGAAAAACAATCCAAAAAAAAAAAACAACCCAAGCAAAAAAACCCAAAAAAACCCAAAAACCAAAACCCAAACCAAAAACAAACCAAGGAAAAACCAACCAACTAACCAATGAACCAATCACTCCAAAACAGCAAGCAAAGACAGCAAATGTAAATTTATATGGCATATCTTTTTGAAAGTTAGAAGCAACATAAAACCATGGAGAAATGGAAGCTACCATGCACCCTTAATAACAGAGACAACTCTCACGCTATAAAAATATTTAATTTAAAAAACAAGTTAAAATATTATTAAGGTGGCAGACAGAAGTACTCAAAAGTAAGAAAACTTCAAGTTTAACTTTTGTCACTATAACCTCAGCTTCATACCCTCTTGATTTATTTGAAAATTATTTAAAATTGAATTGGCTGTTTACATTGAAGATATCTTTAAATACACAATTTTACCTCTGACATCTTGTGCACAAGAATGAATCCTTAGCCACCTTACTTCTGAACATAAATACTTTATAAAATGTATTATATGATACATATTCCCCTATACTAAAAGCAGTATCTTTTTTCGTTCAGGAGAGTACTTCAGAACTTTTTATAAGCATCAATATGTTGTGGGGTTTTTAATTAAAAGAAGAATCTCAAATCTCAAAATATTTTTGTTCTGGTAAACAAAATAAGAATGCGCATAGCATATTTTCTAGCCATTCAAGGTATAAAAGACTCTTTAGAAGAATAATTAAAACATTTTCAGAGAAAATACTTCAGAGTATAGCTTTTTAAAGCTGACTTTCTTGGACTTGTTACAAAATCCACCCCAGTAGTTGTATTTTCCTGGATGTCTGAGTTGATGCTGACTTGGAGTTTTGGAGAAGAAATAACTTTTTGATCTTTAATTTAGCTGGCAAAGTTTCTTAAGAGACAGTTGTTGTAGAGAAGTGATTTGATAGCATCTGATCATATTTTTCATCTATGCCATGCATTTTGTTCCAGGAATAAAATTACCAGGAAAAGTTCAAGAATACATGTAATTTGTACTATATTGATCTGTGTGTCTCTGAGTATATGCATCCTTATATTTTCAAGTCTGAACTTAAAATTCTATGACAATGTCATTTTGTAAAGTGGAGAAGTTAATTTCACAGAGTATTATGTTTCAGCAGTGCAGGAGGACCTTTGCATAAAAGCTCTTTTGTTGCTAAGAAAGTCACTAAGCAGCAGCAAGTATTTAGGATAAATTTGCTAAACACTGTCATTTTACCCAGCATCTCCACAAATGGTGCCATATGATTAACTCAACTCTGACATAATTTCTTTGGTCTGCCTACTAAAGGTAATGTGTTACTGGGTCTCAGGGTGCATATATATCTGCAGCTTATATGGATATAGACTTCCAGCCTTTATCCCATTAGGCTTATATTGCACATCCTGGCTGCTGCGTCACGATATCCTTCACGCTATGGCTCATCTCTGGGTTTTTTCGTGTGCTTGTGCTACCCTGTTTATAGCTCTTTCATGTTCTCTCCTACTTTAGATTACTTAAAGATCAGATACCAGTGTAGTTTTAGAATATCCATTTGTGTAGATTTTAACCCATGGGAGGTTAGTTCTGTTTTCCATTAATTTTACAATATATTTAAAACATATAACTAGTATTAAGGTATTTTGCAGAAAATGCAATCTCTCCACCTTGCTATACTTTTTTTTGTGTATTTGTTGGCTACAGCTTCCTAAAACTTGTCAAATTAGGGAAATCATGCTGACTTTGCTAAAAAGGTTAAAAAATATCATTAGAATTAGCTTTTAAATACAATCTATACTTATTTGAAAGTTTCATTTTTTTTTCCCCATGGGTTTTTCTGGTTTTACTAGTTTTTCCAAAGGTTAGTCTGGTTTTACTGGCTTTTTGAGGACTGATTTCAGAAGTTAAGAAACACATTGCTTAAAAAAAAAAAAAAAGATAGACAAAAATTAACCTGCTCAAAATTATGACTAGATGCAAGTATCTGATTTAGATAAGTAAGGAAAATAAAACATTTTCTTTATTGTGTTCTTAATTCCTACAAACACGTTAATTATTTATGATGCACTTCAGTGAGAAACATTCTCAGAAAATAATTTAGTGGGTTCTACTTAACAATAAGGAAAAAATGCGCACTGCAATCATTCAAAATAAAGACACCAACAAACACGCAAAAAATCCCCACTTCAGTTTGGCAAGTAACGTTTTTCAGTGCTGTGAGAGATGCCTACATGCCACTGCCATTTACTGCAGTCCTTGCTTGTGCGCTCATGCAACATTTGGGAGATATAACCTCCGTCTCCTTAGGCATTCCGTAGTTTTATGACAACCTGTTGTTGCTGCTAATTTTAGGACAGAAACTGAGTGATTATCAACCTTTGGTAAATCTCCTCCCACAGGTGGTGGGAGCTTGCAGCTTGCAAGTGTTCACCTTTGAGTGTGCACAACAATTAAGGAAACAAATGTTAATGTAACGAGAAGTTAATCAGAAAAAAGAACCTGAAGAAATGAAGTCAACAAACACATGCTGATTACCAAAATACTGTCTTCAGATTGTCATGGTTTGAACTGGCTAAGTACCAGGCTCCCACAAAATCTGTTATTTTTATAAGGGGAAATAGGATTATACTGAGGAAAACTCAAAATTTGCGAGGCAAAACGGGCATACCCTTGAGAAATTACAGTATAAAAAAAGTTTTATTACTAATAGAATTAAAGGTAAAAAGAAATAATGAGAAATTAAAGCTAAACTCCCCTCTCTTCCAGAACCCATTCCCTTTATCCAACTCGCACAAAGGATAACAAAGCATGGATTTGGTCAGTTTTACAGTTCTTAAAAAAGTGTCTCCAATATTTAGGGAAAAAAGAGTAAATGTAAATGTGGTTTCCAAACTGCCACTAGCAACAGACCTGCCTGGAAATCTGCTGCCGTGAGAAATATCTCTCCCATGAATCTTGCTGTCTTCCCACACTGCCAATCATGGGCTACACATGGGGTGTTTCTTGTTTAAGGATAAGCAAATTCCAGCCTGAAAGCAACAGCTCTCTTCTTCACAAAATCTCTAAAAGTCTCTTACAGCTCTTAGGTGACCTGGCGTGGCCACTTTTCTTTTTTTGCAGGCTGTACACAGAATTCTCATCCCCCCATGTCTTTTTAAATGGATTAAAGAGGAAAGAGCAATTTGTGATATTATAGTTTTTACCACGGCCTGGAGAAATCATTTTTAAGCTTTGTGGTGGGCGCACTGCGCCCTCTTTTCCCACTGCCATCTTCAGCTCCGTCCCACACGACTTGCTTTCTCTTTCTCTCTGACCTTGAAGCCGCCATGATTTTCTTTGGGCTTTATGTTGGAGAAGAAGCATCTTTCCCTTTATGCTGCTGGCTGCATGATGTCTTCCTCAGCCCAACTCAATCTGCATCGGTTGGAGAAAGCTCCATCGGCTCCTGCCGGGTCAGCGCGGGGCTGCGACCAGGGGGGGAAGCTTGCCAGTCCTCAGAAAGCCACGCGGGTGGTCTCGGCTACGCAGCAGCTTGTGGTTATTTCTCAGCTGCCCACAGCTCCGAGACAGTTCTGCCACAGTGACCCGGGGGGCCCATGTCCCGGGGCTGGGGAAAGGGGGAGGCCCGGGCCCACTCCAAGAGATGGAGCCCAGAGCCCATTTCCCCCAGCCCCCCGCGGGAGAGCTGGAAACCAAAAGGGACTTCCCCTGCTTGTGGTGCTTTTTAAATATGCAAGATGGCAAGAAGCAATTCGTCTAAAAGACTGTCCGTCAACTATGTTCCAACCCACTACACAGATCAAGAAAAATACAGAACAAAAGACAAGGAAGTTGCTCTGTATTTTCCATGTTATTCTGAAGAACAGAGTTAAAGCCAGGCCTTTTAAGTATGCTGATTTCTTCACTTGCATTATATGAATTAAAACTTTAAAAGCAAGCTTCACAGATCTGCTGCTGAAACTACTTCTAGTCACCATTTAATGAATTGTTTGATTCTGTCAGCTTTTAGATTTTGTGTGATAGCAACACAAGTTTTTAAAGAAGAGTACAAGGAACAATACTAACAAAAAACCCAAACAAACAAACAAACTCCTCCCTCTCCTGTATTTTCCCAATGAATTAATCAAAGATTGTATCTTAATTGTTGTCTAAATATTTCTCCAATAAAACGGGCAATCAAACAGCAGTATTCAGTAAATTGAGACTGATGCCATGCTGAAAATATAGAATATATTTGATAAAGTTCTATATACAACATGTATATTATTGTTACTGAAATATATTAATAGAGCAATAAAACAGACAAGAAAAAAGCTTATGAAACAGTAAACCCACATAAAAATGGCTAACAGAGAAAGCTCTTTTAAACCATTTCTCTGAGGTGATGGTGAGAGGTAAGTTTAGACATCAAAAGAAGGGATAGGCAAGGTGAGATGAAAGATATTGATTGAGAAAGACGAAAGTAGCAATGCTGTAAAAGCCTGTAGCACTTCAGCACTGTGTGTTTTCGCCAAAGGAGAACTAGAGCATGACAAACGAACTTTTGAGGCCTTTTCCAAGGATTGCAACATGTGACTTTGTGTAGACAAAGGGTCTGAAGCATTTCTCACTGCCCTATGCTTCAACAGGCTCAGCCATATAACTTAGACATTCTTGGACTATACCTTGCGTGCTTGAGCAAGGACATTAATTCATAATATCTCTGTCTTGGGTGACATTGAATTAACTTCGGCAATGACTTCAGCAAGCACCATGTGAGAGACGGAAATGTAATGGTTAATGGCTTAAACGTTGTTATGAAGGACTTTTTTGCCCATTATTGCAAAACTATATAAAGAAGCTGCAACCACCAAAGCTTACTCCTCCCTGAATACGCCTCCTGAGGGGAACTTTGGACTGTGAATTACGGCACCTAAGGGAACTTGAGATAAGATAAGGGTTACACTATTGTCCAATTACTCAGGTCTAGGGAGAAGTGAACAAGCCTGAGGGAGAAGAATATAGCTGTAAGAAAGCCAAACCCAGCAGCTGTGCTGAAAATCAGCTCTGGCTGAGTTTGGAGTGGGAGAGGCCATAACCCACAGGCTTACACAATTCAGACACCAGGGAGCTAAAAAGGTGAGCTCCTTCTCACCATACCATATTTGCAGATGCATTACTGTGAAATTATATTTCAATTATTGTGACCAGGTTTTGCTTCAGCCTTAAGCCTGTAAATTGGAGAAACCCATATTTTCCTTTAAATCAAACTTATAAAAATAAGGAAAAGCAAATACAAACATTTTAATGGATAAGTGCTAGTGTTGGTGAAATTTTTCACGTCTTGCTAAGAAAATACCTGGGTTTTTTTCTCTCTTCATCTTTCTTTTCTTTAACCACAAGTGGGCTATGGGTTCCAGCTTGGACTACTTGACATGACAAAGGGTGTTCGTCTATCTGTTTCAATGTTCTTTTCACTTGTATTAGGCACATATCTTCCAGTGCAAGATCCATGTAAAAACTGTGATTTAGAAAAATTTTCTGTCCTTCATGATATACAGACCTTTTCCTTAAAACAAAAAAAGAAGACGTTGTGGAATTCTGTTTTATTTAGATTTAATAACAAATGAAATACAATTTGTAATTGAAGTATTTTTAAAAAAGGTACAAAGAGTTGAATTGGAAAGGACGTGTTACACATATTGAACCTAAATTGGTTGGTGACATTGGGAAGCTTCTTGTTCATTGTAATGAAAATAAGATTAAACTTGTGAGGATGAGGGGTTTTGAGGTACTTTTCATATTGTTTTCTCTTTTTTTTTCTTCTAAGTGGACACCATTGATTAAACTGTGTCCAAAATTCCTGTCTGGTCTTATAATTACTGGAAATAGCCTTTTTCTTCTACAAACCAGTCAATCAACCAAAAAAAAACAAAAAGGAAAAAAATCTCAAAGTTGAACATTGTTACTGATTCTGTCCCATTATTCATAGAACATGTCCAATTAAATGCAGGAGCTCCAACTCTAGTTCCAGCTCTGCTCTAGATATCTGTCCTGGACTCCCTGAATATATATCTGTAAATATTTCTAAATAGTGGAAAAGCTAAGAACAGGCATCTGCTTCAAATTTTATTACCAGATCACAATTATAAAATTAATCTAGAAAGTTTCTTTCATTAATCAAGTCTGAATTTTGAAGCTGTTACTGTAAATGTAAAAGGAGGCTCAGTTGTCAAAGTGCCCTTGGTCTCTGACTGTCAGGAGTCACTGTGCTTTAAATGACAAAATAGGGTTGAAGTTTTAAAGAGCAAAATCCTTATAAGGGTTATATTTTGATTGATGAGTTACATTATGACTGTTATTATAGCAGAGACCTGGAAAACTATAATAATTAGCTTGTCAGCTCAATTGTTACTCTTCATTAAAAATGACAATGAGGGAGCAATTAATCTCACATCTTTAGCATCATTAGGCTGTTCTGTTACTGCAGTTGTGTGCAGTTCAATATGTCAATTAATCTTCAGAACAATATTATTTTCTAATTTAAGTCTTCACTTTCATTATTTTGATGTTGCACTCAAAGGGCAGCATTAAAGTTTGAACATATCCTAGACAAAATAAAATAGTTGAAATGGAACTAGAGTGGAAAATTACACCTTAAAATGTAAAATTTAAAATGGAGGTCATTATTATCTCTCAAATCAGGCCTTGCATAGCTTATTACTGCTCTGCAAGGACTAAAAAGCCAGAAGATTATTGGTAATGTAGAAAGAGCCTAGGCTTGCACAAATGAAGGAGCAACTGGGCTACTGTGTGTCTTTCTCTGCCTTCCTTACCTTTAATTTCATAATTCAGCCAAGTGTCAATGGAAAAAGTGTTGCAGACCCAGAAAATTTAAACCTCAAGTTGGATACATGAACATGTTAAGTCGTGTTCATGAGA
Organism: Gymnorhina tibicen; assembly: GCA_013399875.1. Classification (NCBI taxonomy): domain Eukaryota; kingdom Metazoa; phylum Chordata; class Aves; order Passeriformes; family Artamidae; genus Gymnorhina; species Gymnorhina tibicen. The sequence goes on along the minus strand of VXAZ01008670.1, from coordinate 141,667 downwards.
CAGGGGAAGTCAGGATCCTGTGTGGATGAAGCAAAGCAGTAAGCAGGACTAGAACCCTGAACTTCCTGAGAGCTATCTTCGGCCTCTTCAAAGACCTACTTGGAAGTATCCCAAGGGGTAGGACTCTAGAAGAGAAGGGAGTCCAACAGCGCTGGGCAATATTCAAGCATCCCTTCCTCCAAGCTCAAGACCAGAGTATCCCCATGATGAAAAAATCGGTCAAAGGGGGCTGAAAATCTGCAGGCACAACCAGGGAGCTTCTAGGAAATCCCACTTGGAAGACAGATATTTATGGGATGTGAAAAGTGGACAGGACACATGGAAAGACTTTAGGAATATCAACACAGTATGGAGAGATGTGACAAAGGCCAAGGCCTACTTGGAATTTAGTCTGACAAGGGACGTCAAGGATAACAAGAAGGGCTGTTAAAAGTACATCAGCAGCAAAAGGAATACCAGGGAGAAGATGGAGCCACTGCTGAATTAGACGGGTGTCCTGGTAATGGAAGGCACGGAGGTGCTACTGAAATAAATATTCTGTACTCCTGTTTGTATGTAGTACACACTGACCATGGCCCATTTCAGAAGTATGTCACTGGGGAACTGCTAACACCAAAATAAATTCTGAACTGGAAACACCATAAAATTTTGAGTAAAACACATTTTAAACATGTTAAAAAAAATGAAGTTCCACTGGCTTTTAAGATATCCTAAACTTTAATATTCATTCAACTTAGAAGTGCATTCTGATTTTAGCTCTTCAAGAGAAGAAATCAGTTGACCTTTTCTGTCAGCTAAAGGAATATCTATAAAGAAACTAAGAGGAATTGTTTCCTGTGCTCAACAGGAGACACTTTCAATGTGGGTAATATCTGAATTATCTGAAGAGCTGTTGAACAGAGAAGACTTTGCTATGACTGTATACATTAGTCTTTTGTTCCCATGTCTACTTACAAAGTGAACTGATTAAAACAGAGCCAAACTTCCTTGGCAGAATTGTGAAACACTTCAAGTTCATTGACATCCAGATGACACACCAGATAGATTTTAAGCTATCAAATTCAAGAGCTTTCAAGACTCTGTTTCTCTCTCTGATACATACATACGTATATACATATATATATATATATATATATGTATGAAGGAAAACTTGTTTCAGATGTGTATGCATGCCTTTTTTTCATAAAAAAAGAACTCATCTATACAGTACAAATAGCAGTATTTTTCATCCAAAAGTTTTCAAATGTTGTATTTTTATTAACAGATACAGATGCTCCAAGTTAGATCTCTTGAACAAAGAATTTGAAGTTGTTCACTGAAAATAGACGCAGAACAAAATTAATTTTCTGATTAAGGTCAGGTGGAAGAGCATTTATCAGTTAATACAGATGATGACATTTAATAAGATAGCCCTTCTTTTAGGAGTTGTATTCGGTTAAACTGCAAATGAAGCACGAGAGAAGCAGATTGAAATTGCCTGATGGGCTTACCTTTGTAGGGCGCTTTTGGCTCACTGTGGAAAATGGAATAGATCTCTGAGACGGTTTTTATTTGGTAAGATCAATGAGTGTGGAGAAAATATTAATAATATCTGAAGCAAAATTCCCAACACCATAGGAGACAATACATTAAGTCAGCCTTGGTGACCAAAACTTCCAGTAGTACACCGAAAATATTGTTTTATGTTTATAAAAAAAAAGGAAGGTAATGACCTTGCAGAGAAGAAAAGTCAAATTTGTGAAACTGGCAACCTATTCAACATGTTTCTCGGCTGCGAATTAGTGGAATCACACCACAGTATTTGGAGATACAGGACAGGTACATACCAGTGCCAAGGGAGATCTGGTGGCATCACAATGCAGATAATGATGGCTAGCACAAAAAGGCTGATATTTTCCTTTTTGCATGTAGGGCCTGAAAGTCAAAAAGGTAACATCACAGTATGTAATTCATAATGCCTAGGTCATGATTTCTGAATCTAAAGCTAAAGAAGTGAATCTGTGCTCTTGATATAATTGCCACAGCCTGGAAAAATATTAACATAGACAAAAGAAATAATAATAAACTGAAAATCATATTCTTTTCTTTTTCTTTCTCTAATGATGTGGCCAGTAGCTCCATGAGGCTGGGTTTGAAATGGCTTTTTATCTGGGTAAAAATCAAATATTCTTCTAGTATTAGATAACTGATTTTGAAAACAAAGTAATCAAAATGGAAAGACAAAAATACCTTTTGCTTAAATAAAAATAGAAATGTAAATTGCAAATCTCCACCTCATAGTTAATGACTATGCAAGATTATACATGTTGTGCATCTTATTTAGGATCAAAGTAGTAGGAGGCTGATTTTTCAGAAAGGAATCACACATTATTTTCTTTGACAAGTATTTTTAGACTGGATAACATACATATTTATTGAATGCACATTGTTTGTCTGTGAATCAGGACTAAATTAAATACAGACTTCATAAAATATACTCACTTTGAAGTGTTTTTTTTTTTTTAATAGTAAGCAAACATTTGCTGTTAAGAATGCAGTTTTTAAAGGAAGACAGTAAAGATTATGATAAATTGTATTTTCTTTATGACACAGGTCTTGCAGTTTTGCCTTTTCCTTCTTTAAGTCATAGGCATATCAATTCAAATAATTAAATATAATCCTTACTGAGCATATAAATCCAGTGTTCAATTTATCATTTTGGCAATAATTTTCAACTCAGCTGAAATTTGCATGAATTATGTATTATATCTTTGTACTTGAAGAAATTTGGAGTGTTTGTAATTTTTCAGGTTGTTCAGACTTTCTCCAACTTGCCTTCCACAGGTGGCTGGGGCCAGAGGACATTCTAAGGACAACAGATAATACCCTTATTTTCTAAGAGCCAGGAAAGATAAAAATTATTAATTGATCCACTTTTTATTCCTAATTTTTTACAGCTCTTTTGGAGAGGTTGTGAGGGCTTTATGTTAAAAAAATATGTAATTATTTCTTTTGTCTTAATTTGCCTTTCATCCTCCTTCTATCTTTTGATAGAGGTGTGCTACAGAGGATTTTTGACGGGCCTGCAAAATGACAGGGATTCCACACAAAAGGCTTGGCAGCCAGGGAAATTGATTTTCATGCATTGTTAAGTGAGTATGAAAAATCCAAGCTGATAATGAAGGTGGTGATATCTCAGCAACAAGTTAACCGAAAGTTAAATCCTTCATAATGCTATAGCAATGCAGACAGATTAGTATGTAAGAGTTAACAACAGACACCTCATTGCTCTCATATTTATTCCTAATTCCCAGCACAGTAAGAAATGCAGTATGGAGATTAGATGTGTATAGGAGCTGTATTCTTAAATCCTTGCTTTTAAATAATTCTCACAGTACTACTTTGTAATTTAGCCATGCTCCTATTTGTTGAACATTTCGTCTGTTTTCTTGTTAAACTACTGAGATAAACGTGATAATAAAATTATTCTAGGTACTTGCCTAATTGTTAAAACTGAGACAAAAATGAATAAATGTTGGTTTCTCTATAATAGTAAGTACTGCAATGCCATTTCTGGACCATCAGAGACAGGATTACAGTGTCAGTCTTATAAGAACAGCACCATTCAAGCTTTGAAATGTTTAGTTATGGGATTTGTCAGTTTAATATCAAATACACAGCCTGAGTCAACAGCGCATGGCCATGGAGATTTTAAAATAAAGCAGGAATTAAGAATACACTTATGCCAAATTTATAAACTTGTCTTTATACCTATATGTACTGCTTCATTTAAAAGTGAGCAGATTTGGGTTCCTCTGCGAGTTTTCCTCTGAATTTAGCCATTTATATGTAGGTTCATGTTAATTCTGAGATAGGTCTCTGACGCAAAGTGACACCAAATGTGTCATTGTCACAGTCAAACTCTTAAAGTAAAATAAAATCAGGTTTGCTCCTCGGAAAATCTGAAGAACTCTAAGAGGCCTTTTTTTTTTCTTTGTATATTTTTGGCTTTTTGGTTGGGGTTTTTTTGTTTGTTTGGTTGGTTGGTTGGTCAGTTGGGGGTTTTTAAATATTATCATACAAGCTAATCATAATCTGTTTCTGACATCAAGATACTTGTCCAGAGTGATTAAGCACAGCCTTTCAATGTTTCATTTTCTTCAGTCACAAACAAGGTTTTGCACATCCTCTGAAGCAACTTAGGCATTAGTTCAGAACAAGTACAGAAAGGTAGAAAAAAAACTTGTAAATGGGATAAAAAGACTTTGACATAATAAGTGAAGGGACATGGGCAGAGCAATAAGAAAACAATGGGAACTAAAATAGGGAAAAAGGAAATTAAAGGGACAAAGAAAATTGATTAGGCTGTAAAAAAAGTGCTTTACTTCTGCAAAGAATAAAATATGCATTTTGGATGCTTTTTTTTTAAAAAAAAAGGCATAAAAAGCCCCAAACTACACACACACTCACTTTGCTATGTTAAACAGCTAGTGAAAGATTACTGAGGTGTACAGCCTGATCCAGCTTCCCTTATGCACAGGACAGCTTTGGGTCATAATCAAATACTAGTAAGATGTATTTATGAATGAGATCTATTAAAATGAATCTGAAGAATCTATCTGAATCTATCTGAAGAATCTAATAATACTGTAGTAAACTAGGGAATGGCTTAGTCTCTTATATTTATACCAATGGTTTTAAAAAAGCTCATAAGATACTTAAAGCTTTGCTTAAGTCTTGTGTTCTCTGCTTCTCTTCAAAAAGGAAACAGCTCTTTTCATGCAGAAAGAAAACTACTAAAGAACCTACTTTTGCTATGTAACTAAGACTTGCCCACACAGCTAAGGAGAAAGGAGATTAAGAAAATAAGTTCAATATTAATAAATTGCTTTTTAAAAATTACTATTTCTTGATAAATGCAGACAGAATTAAACCTGGTTTAGAAATGTCATATGGGATGTCAGCAATGTGTTGTGTATTTGTGTTCCAGCTTTTACTCTGGAAAATTTTATGCAATCTAAGTTCTTGTATCACTCTCTCTTTTAATTTAACACCCTTAGGAATCAGAATTGTAGATTAGGATGCCAAAGTATTTCTTTCTTCCTCTTACCCCAGTTGTAAATGAAAGCTAAACAGAAGAAACTTAGTGCACACACTTTCAGTCCCTAAACGTTTACTTTTGACAGCTGCACTCACATGCTAGTCAGTGACAGTGATCTGTCATGGATTTCCCTCTCTAAATAACTTATAAGAGTGTGACACCTAGTACAATTATTTTTAGGGGTTTTTTTGCATTTTTTTTTAAGTAAAAAGGATTTAGAGAAAATTAAAAAACACATGTGTATCATTCTTTTGCAAATTAAAAGGATAATTTGTCACCTGTATCGTGAAAAGAACATTAATAGCTTAAATGTAACTCAAATACACACCTTAAAAGTCAAAGACACTTTGGTCTTCTTTAAACCTTGAGTATAAATTCCAGCTCTCTGGGCAGGGGACATGGGTTCTGAAGAGGGCAGAGTTGGCATTCAAATAGCACACTGAACCATGGTGTGATGGATGATGGTCACCTAATAAGGCTGAGTTAGTGCAGAAGTCATCAAAAGATGCTGCTGTTGCATGACTGCGGGCTGTAAGCCAGTAGGGCAGTGTTCTCCTTCCCCCAGCACCAAAACATGTCTGCGTCACTCCCATGCAGCCTCAGAACAAGAGAGGCAGTTTCTCATAAGGTACTAGAAAGATACCAGCAACCAAAGGCTTCATGCAATCCGAACTCATTCTGAGATAAAGCTCCAGGCTCCACCTTTTTCTTTTTATCCACAGGCCTTAATTTAATATACTCTCTCCATATTTTATCTCTTGTACATTAGAAAGCCCATGAGTAATAAACCACTTAAGTAATTTTTTGAAAAGATGTGGAAGGGAATGGTGACATGGGCAGAATGATGAGCTATGAATGATTTTCTTTAAATTACTGTATGGATAGCTCAACATGCAGTAAGATTCAGGAGGTGGAAGACAAATCTAGATACATTGTACAACACTAAGATCTAAATGTCCATTACATAAAGGTATTTTCTTATGGACATACTTTATGAGTACCATCATTCTAGTATGTTGAAAATGAACTGTTGTGATGTAGATAAAAGAAGTGTGCTGAGCTCTCTGCCTGCTTTGATATAACCCTGTTTCAGGGGCAGGCACAAATTGATAACTGGTGTGGCAAAGTGAGGGGACCATCTGATGCTGGCATCTGGGAAGGCAGTTATATGAGCACATAAAAGTTGGGGTTTTAACATTTCTCACTGCAATATGCCTGAATTCTTGGCTACTGGGATATAACAAAAGTCTTTCCTTGGTGATGGTCAAGGTGAGATATGTTCCCTGTGTTGCTAATTAGGGTAAATGAAAGTTTCCTTTAGAGGCTGATCAAAACCCTAATTTATCCCTGAATGGGTGGGGGGAGAAATATACTGAATGTGTATAAACTTAATCTCTGAGATCTGAACACTGTGTGTAGGAGACAATTAAAACAAGAAGATATACAGCAGACTCTGAAGTTCCGTAAAACTGAGAAACAATTAAAGAATTGTTAAATGGTTCATTATTTGCCTTTGCAGTCTGGTTCCCTGAAACCTGGAGCACAATGCAACCTCCTAGTGAGATGTATCAAACAGCAGAACAGACCTTTACACTTGACGTCAGAAAGGGGAAACTGAACTGTAATGAAAGGTCCCTTGGGGCTGCCATCGAGTTAGTTCATATCCACTTTACCACAACCCCTTTTAATAAGTGCATCTTTCTTAATGATATTAATGACATTTTATCTGTGATATTGCTCAAGAATGAAGGATTTAATCTCTCTCAACATTTCTTAGAGCAGCTGGCTTCTGAGTTTGATGCAGGTAATTACTAAATGGCCATTTAGGATTGTATCTGAAGATGCCTGTTGCGTGCTTTTGTTTTGTGGAAATTCCATTTTGTGTTTCTTCTTCTGCTATCTTGACCATGGAATCTGGCAGCAGAAATGACCTCTCCTTCAGTAATAGTGATCTGCATTCAACTGGAATTACCAAAACTTCCCAAAAATGTACTTGTTTATTTGCTGAAGTCTTGTACTGATTTTTCCTGAAGCATCCAAACAATTAGATTTTAGTTTACTGGAACTCCATTAATATTTTTAGATCAGTTAAACTAATAATTTTCATTTTCCTTCTCTGTGTGCATACATTTCTACTGTGCAAAATGCATTTGATAAGTCTTGCCAGAAACTCCACTATCTTTGCAGTGTGGTTTTTCACCTAGATACTGACAATAAGATTAATTTCTGTGCATCTCTGCTTGCCAAAGAGGTCTGTCCTATGCAGTGATAGTATTCTGAGAAAATATGATCACATAGCTTTCATATTGCTTAGCAGTCATTGTTTCACAACCCTTTAAGAAACCTGTTGCTAAATCTTTGCACTATGAAAGTGGTATGTGTATTTGGGTATTCTATGCACATCATCATATTGGTACAATGAAATACAAAGGGGAAAGAGCTGGATTTTATTTAGAGTTTGTGTAACTTGCTGGATTTAGGATAGGGAGTGAGGGATCATTTTACATGTGAAGAACAAGCCACTGCTGCAGAAAGTATGTTCTTTGAAAAAACAAAAATTGTTGTTTCTTCAACAGGATCTACTAATTAGAATGCAGTTATAAGAATTGAGTTTTATATTTAAGCAATTAATGGACTATTTGTCCTTTCTGACATTCATTCACCCATAGCATTAACTCACCATGTCAACTTGTTTACCTCCATCATTTTTCTTTGCACTCCTCTCCACCTAACCTTCACAAATAAGCATCATTATGCACAAAAAAGACTGAGAGCAAAACTAAAGAAAACTGGAACATTATATTTTAATAGAAAGAAATTGTGGTCAACGTGCCCAACTCCCCCCACAGAATGCATGCTAAGGGGGGATGAAACAGAGCACAGAGCAGAGTGGAAATTTATAGACACAGTCATGACAGTATGGAAATTACAGGGTGAAATGTGGGTGCTACTCTCGGGACGAAATGCAGTCAGCATGCCCAGCTTCCCACACATGCACATGGTAAGGTGGGATGGAAACAGAGCAGAGTGGAGGCACTGTGGCCAGGCTCCCGTGAAATCCCTGCAGAAGAGGGAACTTGGTGGTATCTTGTAGCTGATTAGTTGCATAGGAGCTCTCAAACAAGAGAGGTAAAAGATGTCTTTCTGTTGAACCACCAACTGCTGATAAGGCCCTCTCTTCAGATGTAATACTGACACACCTTCATCCCAAATTTGCCTGCCCCCAAGGTGTGGTCAGCTGTCATGGAATACCCTTAATTGGATGTCTAAGTAAGAAACTCATTGGGAATACTGTTGCAGTTAAACATATTAGTAAAAAAATCATCTTAATAAAATCTTTACATATTTTTCAATAACAATTTGAACTTAATTTTATTGCTAACTTTTGGAAAAGTAGGAAGTGCCAAGCTAAATCTTAAGCCACTGTTATGGTTTAAAATTAACACTGTAAACCAATGTCTCTTGACAAGACAAGAAAGTAAATATAATAGTATCTTTATTGGTATTTCTATCCTAAATTTAACAGTACATCTGAGATGTTCTTCATAATGTACTGTCTATTGATGTTTAAAGAAGCTGATTTGTTTGTATCATGTACTACTGAGCAAAATATAAAAACAATGGCAGATTATTTATTTGCAAAACACTCTTCCAGAAAAAAAAAACAAATAAGTTTGAAAAATTATGTAGCATTTTGATGACTACCACGATCAGTATTCACTTTGTTAACAGTGGTAAAAGTTTTCAAGATTATGCCAGTTTGCCTGCAGCTGCTACTACACATAACACATATATGTTTTACTTTTACTTTCAGTGTATTAGGCAAAATGCATTCACCAAAGAATATCTTTTCCTGAAGACAAGATGAATTTGTGTCAAAATTTATTTTATAATATTAATTTCAGCTTTGGTTCACAGATCAAGACATAGCTCTGAAGGTGAAATTACCATTTTAAAGCATTTTAGAAAGACATACATGCATCTTTTTCTCAGTGATGTGTTTAGTATAATAATATAGATATTCACAGTTTCACACTAAATTTCTTCATTTTCATTGGATTTGTCTCAACCCTTGGAAGTCTTTGTGGTATGACTCATTGCATGCTTCTATAGAACTAAAATTCCCAAATATTTACGATTCTGTTTATAATACTTAAAAATCTCTAGTAGTTCAGAATTTTACTGTTTCTTCTGAACACAACTTCTCAGTGATGTCAGTTATTATTTTTTACAGCCTGAGGAATTGAAACAGAAAAGGGAGTGGTTTACAAAAGTGTATTTTACATCTTTTTGAAAGATTTGCAAAAATTATAATTCAAGAAAAAGCAAGTTAAAGAGAGCAGAACGCAGTTCTTCACACTAGTGACTTCAGTCAAAATAAATGTTTTCAAGTGATCTGACCTTGTATTTATTTATTTTTTTGGGTTTAACTTGATTTAACTAGCTTTGAAATGCACATTATTATCCATTTAATTTTAAGCCAAATATTTAATCACACAATTTAACTGAGAAAAACCTTCAAACAATTTGAAAATTTATTATGCATGGTCTTAAAATTTAGTCTCCTCTTGACTGGTGTCCATTTCACTATACAAAAGATCTCAGATAACATGCAGAGATACTTGCAGTTAGAAAATTAGTATCAGTTTTTAATGCACAGTAATGGCATGAAATTACAGTAATTCAAACTATTTGAACTGTTATTGCATTCTTACTGAGGACAGCCAAACATGATATGTTAATTCCCTTTCAAAAAAAATGTGAACAGTTAAATACATTGAAGAAGCTGGATTAAATGAACCATTAATAGACCACAGGTCTTCTGCATCCCAGTCAAATATCTCATTTCATCAGCCACACAAAGCAGTGACTCCACACTACTCAACAGTAATCATACCTGGGAATAAGGCAAGTGAAGAAAATGTGAAATTTAGTCTCGATAAAGGTATATAGGCAATAAAAATTTAGCTTTTGACTTGTGTGAAGCTTGTCATAATGATGACTGCAGAAAACATTATGTAACTTTTTCTGGATAAAATTTGTGTTTAGCATCCCCACTGTTAATAGAAGTTACATAAGTGTCAAATATACTATCAAACTTAAAAAAAAAAACCAAGAAAACAACCCCAAGCCCCAAACCTATCTCACCTTTCAAGGTCTTTCCTCAGGTTTTATAACAAATGACAAAGGAGATAGAGTGAGACAACTGCTGCAACAGATAGGAAATTCACAAATGTTCCCAGCCTTTTTTAAACTCATTTTAACCATGAGCTACATGATCTATTTCAGAGAAACAGGATTAGTAAATATCTTTTTGTTGGCAGATGTTAAAGAAAAACCCTCCATAAACCCATTTGTCACTCCTATGTGGCAACTGTAAAATTATCTGCAGTAGGAAAACAGCCTATGGAGTAATGGATGACCATGATACAGAAATATATTTAGCCAAGTATTGTATCTGCATCAATGCTCTTCTGACAATGAGAACACTGAACAGAGAAAATTTGATCTTAGATCAGCTTAAACACCTGGCCTGTGATTTCTGTAGCATATGACTCAGTATGTTTGACCCCCGATACCGTTTCACTACAGAAATCTGTTAAACAAAGGCAGTTCAAGGCAAACCACTAATGGAAAAGCCTACTTTCTTCATCATGTTTATTTTCATCCAGTGTAAGGTTTCTCTACCTCCAGTGAAGCATGGAGATACCTGGGCAAGCTGCATAAAATGTAGCTCAGGACCTGGAGACAGCCTAGCTAAAGCAGCACTGTCTTCAGGGGACGTGTCCTATGCTAGCTGGATTTCTCCTAAGCCTCTGACAACCAGCAAATAAACCCAGCTGAAACATTTCTAACTTGAGCACAGACAAATACAAATGGGGGCACAGAATATACTGGAATACACTGTGTCCTCCTCAACAGTCTCTTTGACAGGGGCAGTGTCAGCAAGAGGTGACAGCAATGTGTGGCTGCACCACGGTCAGCAAGGCAGTCCCACCTCAACACCAGAAAAGAGGCAGAGCCCTGCAGCCTCTGGGTGTAACGCAGACAGGGTACAGCCATGTTTTAAAGCCAACGGGAATGCAATAGGTCTTACAAGGAAGGAAAAATATTTGGTCTCTCAACCTCTGAACAACTTGCTTTATTGAAATTGAATATGTTTCCACCTTTAAAATTGCACATCTATAAAACCTGTTTTAAGAAAATTGAAATTCACCATTGATATTTTTCTAAAAGTGGTTACTGTTGCCTTTTGTTGCATTTCTGTGTCACGTTTCCCTTGTCAATCTTTCGGTAAGAAGATGACCTTTTTCTGAGAAAGCCATGCTTTAAATTACCCTAACTATAAGAGCAGGTGTATATATTCCAAACTTCTTTACTTCTGTCATTTCAGAGAAAAGCCTCCTTCTCATTTCATCAGACTTGCCCTAATGAGATGCATTTTAGGAGGCTAGTAAACCACTGAAGAAGAAATTACTTCTTTTCTCTGCAGCTTCTTTACACAGGAAAGGCTTTGCTTTGGAACTGGATTTCTAGTGAGGAGTTGTGGAGGCCAGTGGGCCTGTTGACAGAGGAACCATGAGAGTCCCCTGGAGGGGAGAACCCTAAGAAATCCTCCTCTGTTAAAGAGACAGAGAAGGCCTCTCCCAGGATGCTTTGTTTCATTGTGTTGATGTACCCCAATTCTCCTTCCCGTATTGGCCCGTTGGCTTCCCTGCCCCCTCCTACCCTGATCCAGAAACTTCTCCCTTCCCCGCTCTCCCATTGGCCCTTGTTGTTTTACCGCTCCCTCAGAGTTGCCCCATTGGTTCCCATATCCTAGCCCCTCCTGTGTACCGCCCCCCGGCCCTCAGACCATTGGTCCCTGATGCTCTCTCCGCCCCTGTACATAACCC
>VXAZ01008670.1:92131-129405 GCA_013399875.1 Gymnorhina tibicen | reverse complement strand
CCCACCAGAGCACCTGCCACAACAAGGAGCTGATAATTTTAATCTTAAAATGAATTATTTTAATATCATTTGTTGCACAAAAAAACCCCAAAGTTCTTTGCTGTATTAAAATAGATATAATCAAGTGTGGCTGTATTTGTAAAGAGTTTTCAGTTGGATTTTTATTGCCTGTGATAACTTGGCGTGATCTTTTTTTTTTCTAGAACTGTTGATATCGAAATATTTTACCGTTAAATACATAAATGAAAAAATCCAACTGAACATTTCTTTATTTAAATACATAATCCAAATACTAATATGTATATCTTTATACTTTCAGAACTTTCCCTCCAAAAAGTAAGCTAAACATTTGGTGTGGATATGCTTCATATAGTGGTTTAGCTGAGGTATATTTACATGAATAACTTAAATTATTACAAATTTATTTAAATGTAGTACCCCTTCCTTGTATTCTTTAATTTTTAAATCCTCATGAGAAACTTTATTTGTAAACATATTTTAAAATAAAGGACATTTTTAAGAGCCATTTTCTGCAAATGTTATTAATTAGGAAACAAATGAAGACAGAGTTTCATATCCAGAACCGTTATACTCAATTTTACAGGTACTTGGAAAAAGTACTGAAAATGGTGAGAGAGGAAGGGGGAGCGATGATATTTTTTTGAAAAACAAGTTTGCGCAACTTTTAAATACTGTAATCTCTCAGAATTCATGTCTAGCTACATTTTGGATTGTAGTATCAGATTTAGATTAGAACTTTTGGTTATTACTGGACAATACTGGAAGTTGTATGTCTTCTTCCCTGACAAATAATAAGAGACTGGATTTTTGTAAGGCATAAGCCATCTCATAACTTCTAAGATATGAAGGATTTTTAATTTTCAACCAAAGTCACAAAGAGACCTTTCAGTCACAGTATGTCATCATACTGTTATGCTGTGGAAGTGTTTTATTCTTATGTTCTTCCATGTTCACCTCATTGCAAGAAGGGTCAGTTTGACAGTTAAAAAATGTTATTTTCCCATTCTATGTTTCCCACTTTGTCTCTTTCTTTGTCAATGAGTAAGAGAATTTTAAGTGTTCACACACTAAATATTTAACTAGCTGGATCACACACTACAAAATTCCTGTGAAAATGAATGTTTTTGTTGCAGAAAAAAATCATTTTCCCTTCCACATTTGGCCACATATACTGAATTTTCCTTCTGTCCATTTCAGCATTAAAAGGTAAACATGATTGCATAGGAAAGTTTCGTCACTAAGGAGATGATCTGAAAAGTGGAAAGGCAAGTTCTTGATCATTACATAAACAGAAGACTGAATTAAAATGCTACTCTGATGCTGCCTCTTCTCTGGCACTGAAAGTGAAATGCTTTTCTTTGTGATTAAAGTGGCACAGGGAACAAGAAGCCTTCCACCTGAATGCACTGAAATCAAGGGTCTTTAACTTTCTTTTGGTACTGTTGAGATATACATTTTCTCATCAAGTGGTAAAATACAGAAAAATAATCTGCAGAAACTAAAAGGTGAATTCAAGAGGCCATGCCTCTGGAAAAGAAAAAAAAAATGGAAAAAACAAGCTTTCCTCATATATATCATAATTTATTTGGCATACAACTATCTTTACTCTGTCACAGTGCATGAAAATGTAGATGAGGAAAGAGATGCCAAAACACAAGTCACAGACTCTTGATTGGATACACTCGTTTGGTTTTAAATTCTAGTATAATTTAGATAGTAAAAGTCAATAGTGCCTGTCCTAGAAATTGCTCCCTGTTATTCCTGAAGATGAAAAATCCAGCCTTCATATTCAGAAGAACATGTCATTGGTTTTGGGTGGGTTTTTTTGCTTTGTTTTTTTAACAATGACATTATGGGACAAACAAATACCTTTATATACTGGTCCTAATTCACTAGGTTACTGGTTAATCACCAGAGTGGAGTAAAGTAGAAATCAGAGCAAAAAGGTATGAAATCACTGCTATCACTAACTTCTGACTTGCTGCTCTAGAAAGGACATGAGAAGTAATAATTCATAATAATTCATAATAATGCCAAGATGTGTGTTGTTTTGAAGAACAGTGGTGGAAGTTTCACAGAACACTAGAACCAGTTGCATTGGTTAGGCTTTTGGGCTGAGTATTGAGCTCAGCATATTTGTGTCTAACAGTGTTCAAGAGCAGGTGCCTACAGAGAGTAGGAAGAAGAAAGGCAGCACTACAGCAACTTTCTTTTGACCTCTCTCTTGACAATTGTGTGCCAGGAGCTTCCTGGGTTTGAGGTAACTTCCATGTGCTCCATTATTCAATGTACGTTCTTTCTGGTATACAAACTTTTCTAGCATTTTAGTGATGAATAGCAGAGTTTGTCAAAACTTGTGATTAATCTTCTGTGTCAAAGTCTGTTCTAGTTTTAAGACATTTTGGTTGAATCAGAAGAGTTGGGGGGGGGGCCGGGGAGGGGTCAGTTCCCTGATACTGATGTCAAAATTATAATGATTGTCAAAATTTAATAATCATCATACAAAAAATAAAGATTTCAGTTTCAGTTTAGAACAGTTGGATAACACAATTACAGTTTTGAGGCATTACTATTATTACTACTATTACTGCTACTATTACTACTACTATTACTACTGTTACTACTATTACTACTAAAATTCTTCATCATCATCATCATTATTCTTGGTGGTAGTAGTAGTAGTAGTAGTAGAAGCATTTTTAGTCATCATCATCATCATTATCATCATCATCATCATCATCATCATCATCACCTACTACAACAGTTTTTTTCTCCTAGAAGATTTGATTTGGAAATTTTGACTATTTACAGTAAAAAATGGAAAACTGACATTTCTTTCTTTCCAGCCCTACAGTGCATTGCCTCAGCTTTAAGAACAAGTATGCTCTTGTACACATTTATTCTGCCTTTAGGCAGGCACTATTTCAGATGAGTATAATTTAGTCAAAGTTTGAATTAGGGCTAGAGGTCTCAAAAGTGATTCCTTTCCAGTGAGTGATTTAGAGTGGAAAAGGGAAACAAAGTTTTGCCCAGTGAAAAAAAGAGTGACACATGAGCTCAATCATGTTATGAGGCAACAGAGACTCCTCCTCAGAAAGAAAGAAAGAGAATTCAAGACTTTACCTGCCTATAACAGCACAAGACTATTCTGTTTCAGCTGAAATTTCAACAGTCTATCTTCATTTTCTAGTTAAGGTAGCTGACAATTTATGCCTCAGCAATATCTATCTAGACCAGATTTTCTCTATCAGCAGTAAACCAAATACCCTTGCCTTTCACAGTTCTATTAAGCCTTTCATATGTTTGAGGCAACAACAACAAAAATTTTATTTTCATGTGCTCTCATTTTAGGTATTTGTTCTTAATTGTCAAGGCATAATCACTATCAAATATGATCTCTTTTTTAATCTAGGTTATGTAATAAAAAAGGCCATTATGCAAAATTTGTCTAACTCAAATCTTATTTTATATGCAAATAAATTTATTATCCTTGATTTTTTTTTTCCTATGGTGATATTATTATTAATACTACTACTAGTACTATAAGTTCTTGCTATATAGTGGCAAAAGCGGGGTTGCCTCAGGACAAATTGAAATTTCAAACACAAAGGCAGGAATGTAAGAAAAAATTAACAGCAAGGAAAAACCCTACCCTATTACAGAAGACTCATTTGCAGTTTGAATTTGGGCACCTTTATTTTAAGCATAAAAAGATTTTTTGGACAATATCTAAGCAAAGGCTTAAAGGCTCATGATAACAATAGCACTTTGTCTAATCATTCCACATCTAGGATTATCAGGTTATTAAAAACATAAATAAACTTGTGGTCTCATAATTAGATGTAAAATACAATAAGCAAGACCATTCCCCATTCTCAGGTAAAAAACCTCACAAAAATATTCCTAGAGATGAATCATTCCTTAGATTACTTAACTTGTTGATGGTAGGTGGTCATATATTCCTAGTACAATGCCTTGAGGACAGATACAGGCAGAACTGGAGGGGTATGAAGTACAAGAGCTAGGGTTACAGACTACACAGCCATGGGGTGAAACAGTTCACCTATTCCTAACATTTCTGTACTGAAGACCCAAACTTGCAATTTTGGTAAAACTAAGCAGCTTCCCAAAATGTCCACTTCAAGATGTTTGTAGACCAAAAGCAGTAGCAATGGCCAGCCAAAATTGTCTTCTGCTTGGAGAGAAAGTGCAACAGTGAAGAGCTCATTGTTTGAGGCTTGGGTCTGCTGAGACTATTTTCAAAGAAACTGTAGCACCAAGTCTACTTTGAGTGATTTTAGAATTTCAAGTTTGTGCTGTCAGATTTGGCTTGTTATGGCATGTAGGCCCAAAATCAATTTTTATGGTCTTCAGCTAGGTAGTGTGTCTAGCTTAAGTGGTCATATTCTGTAAAACAATTTTTTAACCACAACAGAGTCATCTGAAGATACCTTCATTACAGTTTGGAAAAGAACACCCGCTCAATTTTAGTTTCAGTTTACCAGAAGCCTCTATAAACAGTGTAAGGGTCTTCTGTGTACATGTAAAATCTCTTAGGCTTGCTTCTGACACAGTTGTAGCTTTTACAGTAGACAGTGATTAGTTTAGGAGAGTTTTAGGACAGAATCTATCACTGCTTGCAAACAGTGCTGAGGGGATAATATTTGCAAAGTTCAAGAAACACAGGTTTTGCAAATTTATGATCCTCAATAAGATGACAGTCATAAAATTTCTCAAATATCTAAAAAAAAACATGATAGGGACAACATTTTAGATTTTTGTAGCACAAGTAAACAGTGTTGATTACAAGGAAGGTTTCTTTTTTTTTTCCATGAAAATCCTCATACATTTCATAAGTAATGAGACTTGAATATATATCTTATTCTGCCCATTGCTTTAAAGGAAGGAGGAGGAAGTTTCTGGCTTGTCATTCTTCTTACAACCCAGGAAGACAAACAAGGTAACTGATTGTCTACTACAGTGTATGCTCAGATTTCAGGTGTTGTCCAGTCATTAATGTTAGTCTCATGATGCAATTGCATTACATTTAAAGCCAAATTAAAATAATACACCATAAACAGGACTAGCTGGAATCTGACAGACCAAATAATTTCCTAAATAAGAGAGAGGGCAAAAAATAGTGCTTTGGTTTTCAACCTTTCTTACATCAACCATAAAGAAACCTAACAAACCACACAGCCAAAACTGTCATTCAGAGTTTAAAAGTACTTTCCCCCTAGCTTCTGAAAAATGCAGAAATACTTTCAACAGTAAGACTGTCAGTGGTTGTGATAAACAATGAAGTTCTTAAGCTGCAGATATGAGCACATGTACCTGGCCCCCAGCAGTAACTCTGTCCAATATGTGTGAGTTTATTTCATTGTTACTAACAACACTTGCTTATAGAATTGCATCAGTGAAAGGTTAAAGCCTTCACTGCCCTCCATCCTACAGGATGGTCCATGAAGTCAATGAGATTACCCCAGTGTAATGTTAACTCTCCCAAAGCCTTGCAGATGAGTTCTTGGAAACTTCCCAGTATGCATTAAACCATGCTCAGGAGAGTTTTTGCTTTTTTTTTCTCATAGGTGGGAGAACAAGTCTACACATAGATCATCTTTCTCACATTCACATGCAAGTGAGTGGTGGTTTCACAAGTCAGACTTAGGATTTCCCAGTCACAGTGAGAGCCTGGAGTCCAGAGACCATCTCAGGCTAACATTAATGCACAGACATGTTAGAATGCAAAGAAAAGAGTCAGATCAGCCAGGATGGGCTCCCAGAGACTTTGCTGCAACAAATTGGTGTAGAAATTAATGTTACTCTGGGCAGATTATTTGAAGCTTTAGTCTGAGGCTGTTGTCCAGTCCGACTTCTCCTTAACTGCGGTTCCCAAAAAATTCAGGTCATTTGGAAGTGAAGCTCAAGCTCCAGCAGGAAAGTGAGTCAAAATGTAACCTTATCTGTTCCTTCCTGAGATACAAAAAATCACAGACTTTGGCTACCAAGGAAGACAAAATGATTTTGAAACTTCCTGCATAAACACTATTTAAAACTGTCACCCATTCCCACCATTTCTCTGAGTTTTCTACCAAAAGTTGGTACAGAGCAGAAGCTCTTTCTATACAGATGTAGAGACATTTAATAACCCTTCACAGCCACTGGTTCATAGCCCTCCTTCTTCCACAACTCTAAAACAGTGTTGTGTTCAGAAAAAGGTATAAATGCAGCTGCCTTATGACGAGATGCTAATAAACAATAGTCTGGAGTACAATATGTGATCCTAGACATTGTGAGAAACATTATAATTAAACCATGGAGAGTGGAAACAGCAGGTAGAAATTAAGTGACTTATTAGTCAGTGGTAGGGGAAAAGGGAGATGGGTGGAATTAGTGGAGAAGGGACAATGAGATGAGTAGACTTAAAGTGTAAGTGTCTTGCCTGAAAGATACCACAGTTAGTGACTGAAGACAGGCAGTTATAGATCAGAAGAAAAAAATGCAGTATGTTAGAGTAGCACAGCGAGAAATGGGAACACAGACACACTTTTCATCACGGTTCAGAAAACATCACTCAGAGCAGTTGTTCCCTACTGCAATGTCATGAAAGTGGCAGATGGCAAAGCCCTTTTAAGCACCAAAAGGCTTTAAGAAATACTGGGGAGAAAGGAAAATAAGTTATAAACATTTGGGGACAATCCAAGATTGAGGCTAATGAGTTAATGCTGAGAGAAGAGAGTCCTTCAACTCTTGTGGTGAAGAAATTAAAAATACAATAGGGAGGGGGGAAAAAAATTTTAAGCTACACAAGGCCATTGATGGAGATAGTACTGTGGCGGAGTTCATAAAGCAGACTGACTACTGTGCAGTTAGCATGTTTTCAAAAAACTCATCCATGCAAAGGGAAGAGGGGGATGGGCTCTGAAGACTAAAAAATCAGTTCGTGTTGAAAGGAAACCTCAGATCAGAGTGTGAGATCTGAAATACAGACCTATTTTCTTCACTATATCTTTTGCTTCTGCAGTTACTGTATGCTATCCAAAACTGTGACTTACTCTAGGTGAAGTTCTGTACAGGTTATTTGTGGAAACATTACAAGAAGGATAGAAGAAATCAGGATTGGGGAAACACCACTCCACCCTACACCCTCCTGCAGAATATTCCTGATGGAAAGGCAAAGAATTTATTCACCCGTTCTCTCTGTGCATCACTGATCTTCAGATGAGTTTCATATTTCCTTTGGTAAAGTTTGCAAGTGATGAAGTGACAGTATTTCTGAGGTGTTTCCTTACCCACTTTCTCCACCTGAATGAATGAATCACAACCATATAACTTTGCAGCCTGAATTCCTTCCTCATGTGTTTTAGCAGCTTGGGACTGCAGACCCAAACTACTTGCGGAACAATATCTGTCTGTGCAGATACTCAGATCAGAAATCTGAATCCCCTGACCACTCAGCATTGTATCTCAGCCTGTGGAATTTCCTTTCATTACTTCTGCACATGTTGTTTATTTCAATGTGAGTCAATACATGCACATGTATCAATTAGTTTAATAACAGCCAATTTAGTTATGGGAGGATGAGCTATTACACAAAGAATCAGCATAGCTTATCAGTGAACTTCTAGCTAACTTTAACCTTGTGATGAAACAATATGTAATGAAAATATTGTGAAGAATATTAGCTAAAAACATTAGGAGTTGGGGGACTGCTTTATGGACATTTGTTTTTTCTGAACAATTCTGCCCTTCTGGCCTATATGCTTTTTGCTGCACAAATACTGATGGAGGGTTCATCTCTTCAGTAGTCTAAAGAAATGCCTGCAGTTCTGGAAGATGTACTCAGTAATGTATAGTAGCTACTTATGGTCATGATAGCAGCAGAGACACCACAGAATGGACCTTATGATAGACTACACTGCCACAAAATCTCAGATTTATTTTGCAAACTATTTCGTCACAGACTGCAGGGCTATTACCAGAGGCAGAATGGGATAGTTCAAAGTTGGGTGAAGTAGGTTTCCACAAGTCATAGAGATTCTTCTAGACTGAAGGAAAAGAAATATTTTGGATGGGTACCAAAATTTACTTGTAATGTCTTTTGACAAATTCTTCATTTTTTAGCAGAACATTTAGAGACACCGTAACTGTTGCTGCAAGGGAAAGGACAATGTGCCTGGGGAGCTGGACAATGAGGAAGAGAGCTTTGAATCAGGCAGACAATGTGAAGAAAGCTTTCTTTCTGGTTCTGCTATTGCTGGCAAAGACCATTAGCATATGCTGGCAACTTCTGCTAGTGAAGAATTAACCCTTTTGACAGTTGTGCTTCTTCCTGCACTTCCTCTCAGTGCTTGATTACCAACAGAAAAAAAATAAAATCAGAAATTACAGGGAGGTTTAGTCAAGAGTTTCACCTCAGCTTCTTGGGCAGTATTAACTAAAAATAAAAATATTTTTTTATTTGGAATAGGAAGATTTTAAGGGAAATTGAACAAACTGATTGGCTTGTTTGGATAAAAAAGAGGCAGGATGAGATGAAGGAGCAATGGGAATGGCTGCTTCATAAATCCTTCCTTTAGAAAGAGGCTAGGTCAGGTTTAAAAGGCTATTTAAAACAATAATTTAACATAGTTGAGTAATGTAATTTTGTTGAAATATTTGTCAGATGAAACGGGTAAGATTTCTAAATATTACAAATATTTCACACAAATAACTTTCCACAGTGGCCTTTTTTGACAAATCTTATCTTTACAAACTGNNGGGGGGGGGGGGGGCGTGTGTATTTATATTTCCTATGGATTTATATTTTTTCTATGGTAATTTTTTTTTCTGAGATGCTCTTCCCCTTTTTTCTGCCTATTTTCCTAATTTGTCTTTAACAAAAAAGATAAATTCCATATTTTTTTTAATATTCTTGTATTTCTGATTTGCTAAATCCCTTGCTAAAAGAATGGGAGGCGTCTGATTTGATTACACCAACAATGCAGCTGTTCTGTGCAGATTTTCTCGACAGAGGTCTTTACATGCCGCTTTAGTTGACTTGGTTAAGGCAGGTACTTCTGTATCTTCAAGTCCTTTGTGTCTGGAGAGCTTCAAACTCTGACATTTGCACAGAAATTAATTTTGATATTAAAAAATTAAATGGAAGCTGTGTAGAAGATCAGGACATGTTATGAATTCCCTTCAGTCCATTTTTTGACTTATAAAATATGATGAAGAATATAAGACTTAATATGCCATAAAGGGATCCATTAAATAGTTGTTGCCTTTAATTACATCACTGGTTTTGGAGATGAAATCTCTTTTCAAAAATTAGTAGCAATCAGACAAAATTATTATAGAGTGACAAAGGCTGGTGAAGAAATTCAGATACGCAAATGAATATACGGCCTGAAATTCACACTTTATAGGGCTATGTAAAACATGACTAAATTATAACCATTAGTGCCTTCATTTTGAGGTAGGTGTCTAATTTGGCGTTTATGCTACCTATGGTCATTGAAAGCAGATTTTGCACAAACTTTATTAGAGTAGTATTTTGAATATTTGAGACTAAAGTACACTTAGCAACAATGTGCTTAAAGAAATATGGGACTTGCGTGCCTTTTAATAAAACTAGGAATTTCTTTGGAGGCAATATAACCTTTCAGTTTCAGAGTTTGCAATTGGTATTTTAACTTATGCAGATTTTGAATATTTATTGAACTATGCGTCTGCCAATGGCCAAAATCAGGTCTATACTTTTACTAAAGAAGCTGACAGCTTCTTAAACCTTACCCTTCCAAATGTTTTCCTTGCTTTTTATTCCACTTTTCAAGATAAAATGGTGATGAAACCTAGAGAAAATACTATTATGTTAACAAAAATGAATACAATTCTGATTTTCTCTTGCAAAATGTTTTTTTTTAATCAAGATCAAACATTTTAAGTATGATCAACATGCCTTTACCGTCATTTACAGTGACTCTAAGAAGCAGGTGCTAAACCTTCGATGAATAATGGAAATGCACCCCAGAGACTCCTAAATACTTTGTGTCAGGTCACGGCAGTGCAATTTGTCATTCTGTTCATTTACAGGAGTGAATCAGAAGTAAAGGTAATATTTAAAAGTGTGACATTATGTAATTGTCACATTTTAATGGCTTGTCAGCATAAAAATATTTTGTGATAAGTAACTTTAGTACAAGAAATGCTTTGTAAAACTGCAAAGACTGAAAGATTATCACGAAAATCCACATCATTCCCACACAGCTGGCTCTGAGGATGCCTTCAGTAGTTTATTAGTATCATAAGAGAATCTCAAGGTTTTAGAGGGGCTGTTCATCAGATGGTTGTTCATGTTTCTTTGCTGTATGCCACAGCAAAGTTTTTGAGTTATTAAAAAAAAAAAGTTTGGTAGTTATTCCACTTTTATGGAAACTTTTATGTATGTATCCTGCATATCAAAAACAGAGGTGCTGACCTCTGCTTTGCTTATGGCTGTGGGAACTGACACCGTGCCTAGCACTAAAGGTATTAATTGCTTGCAAATATATGTATATTAGATATCAACAAACGGTAAGGCAAGCCTTGCAGTTATTTAGTTCTGTTAAACTAGTGGGAGGAGCAGAACAACAAAGAATTATCTTAGAACATATTTGCAACAGGTGATGCCAGGCTGCCTGCATTCTTACTGTCCTAGGTTAAAATATAGATGCATTCAAGTATTCTATTACCACCAGCTGTGGGCCATTAGCTGTTATCGCCTGCTAATGACCCACCCCTGATAACAGACAATGGGCCATCAAGAAACCCCCACATGACTCATGGACTTACCTCATCCTACTGTGAGATGCTCCACCCAGGAGGGAGGAGCCAAGCATTCCCACCTGGATATAACCTGCCCTCAGAACTGCCTAACTTAGCCCTGTCTACTGGATTACCAGTGGACAAAGCTACCACTGGACCTTCATCTGGAGACCTTCCGTAGGATCATCACTCCAACTGAGCTACTTCATCTGGACTGCTACCACCACCCTAACAGGGTGTTGGGTTGTATCTGACTTTGTCAGTGCTTTTCCTTATATTATTTCACTTGTTTCTAATTTTATTCTCCCATTAATTTAAATCCTGACTTGTGATCTCCCACTGGTTTGTTTTCAAACCAACACACTTACTAAACACAGGATTCTGATGTGGTGAATTAGGAACTTTGAATCTGAGTTTATACCTACAATGAGATGGATTAGAAAGAAGTATTAGAAGAAAATTATTATGAGGAAAAGAGAAGGATCTGTGTGTCAATTTTAGGGTGTTAGCCAGCTACTACAAAAGCTGATCTTAATCAGTGAATTTCAAGACTTGATATGTTTCATCCCAATCTCCTACATATCTCTTAAAGAAAAATTTCATAAATTATAGTTGTGTTTTATAATATTGATCAATTTTTCAAGTACTGTGTTTATAGAAATAATTTCATTGAGACCAACAGCAACAGTTAACAAGAATTACATAATTTGTGATTAAATATTTACAAGTAACAAGATCTCTTGATCAGATCATGAACATTAATTTTTCCTTTTGGACACTTTATAACATCAGAATACTTATTTTTTATTTTTGCTAATTTGTTTTTTAGAAGATCATTATCACAAGTTCCTGACTACAGCGTTAACCAATTCATTAGAAGGAGGGAGTATGATTTACCAAAAGTTTAGCTTTCTAATCTAATCTTCACAACAATGCATGCTTGCTGAAAAATGTGAAAGTCTTCAAGATATGCATTGCTGTTTGTAAATTCAGTCAGAAGTTTTTAAACAGGCACTAAGTATAACTGTTTTCACTACAAATAGTGCATCAACCAAAGCTCTCCTATAATGCACGGTTTCATTTCTTAAATTGCTAAAAAAAGAAACAAAATGAACCTTTAGAGAGTCCTATATTTTAAATGCTCCTGAAGCTGCCACAGCAATCAGAAATATTTTCATATTGTCTTGCACCAGAAGCAGTATCAGTTGAAGTGCTGTCTGCATGTCAGTGTTTGGTCCCCTGCCAATACATGCAGATTATCTCCTAATACCCTGGGAAAGGTACTGGTGAACAATCAGACATGCACCTGTTGAGATCATGTGATAATTTCAGTGGTTTCTTGAAATTGTTTTTGTGTGGGAAAGCAGAGAGTGAAGCAGTCAACACCGTAGGACACAGCATGTTTTAACTACTTCTGTTACAAACAGAAATTACTCAATATGATGGACGCCTCAACTCTGAAACAGAGGAGACCTCTAGGACAAGATCTAAACTTGCTTTAAGATGGAAGCACTAATGCTGGTGGTCCTCTTTCTAGCCAAAGGACATGCATGAGAAAAATGTCTTGATTTTACTGTCCCAGTGTTTGACACCACCTGATTTATTAAGATAGAAACCTACAATGGCATTTACTCACCAGACCTTCACAACTACGGAAGTGAAAAAGCTGTAACAGTTAAGTGCCTGCACATCATGCAGAGGCACAAGGTCTAATTAGAGTGCTAATCATACAGCAGGATGCTCCCCTGATTTCTCCCCCAAACATCTGGATTTGTGCTCCAGCAGCTGAGTACCCCCACCAGCACTGAGTGTGTTTTGACTGTAGCTATAATAAGAAGCTGTAATATAGTACAAACAAAAGAATAACAATAAGCATTAATTCCACAATATAATGTGGCATAAAAACTTCAGATGAGAAACTTCTTAACATAAATGTTATGTTAATTGTTCTGATTATCACTGAATACTGGGGGCCTTTTTACAGTTCATATTCTACAGATCATTTTTAAAGATCATCTTCTTTGCCTTGTAGTAGGATTTGTAACAAAGAGTATGAAATATCCAAAGTTTCTGAAATCATTTTGAAGTGGAAGTAATGAAACAACATTTATATTCTCCTTTGTTAAGTACTAGGCCTATGTGCAGTTTAATGCCTATGGGCTTAAAACCCAAAAGTTAAAGTAAAATGTCATTAGATATTTTAACTTTTATTTAACTCACTAACTCTTAAAGCGTGTTTCCCCCACAAACTAAGCAACATTTTCAAGATTTATAAAAATATCATTACTTTTACTATTTTTTTCTGGCATACATTTTTTATGTATATTGCAATTTCTTTTTAAAGTCACAATACCAATATGCACTCTTCCGTAAAGATCCTGACATTTGTTATTGCTTGACAACAGATGAGGTAAAATTATATGAAAAGGACATTATTAAAAAAAATTTGATATTTATAAAACTCTGTCAAATGTCTTTCAAACTTTGTTTCACAAGTTTATTTTATAGAATATTTTTTCCTAAGTAGAGGGGGAAAAGATAAGTGAAATGCAATAAATAGAATTCATTATTTTATGTGAAAAAAATAATCCTTTTTCGCAAATTAAGTCTATTTTATGGGTCATACTGCTTGTTTTCTAGAAGTTTTAAAAGTAATATAGACTTATATATGATAAACAGAGGGTTGGAAACCCTCTCCTATGCAGACAGGCTGAGAAAGTTGGGGCTGTTCAGCCTGGAGAGGAGAAGGCTCCATTGTTACCTTGGAGTGGCTTCCAGTATCTAAGGGGCTACAAGAGAGCTGGAGAGGGGCTTTTGACAAGGTCACGTAGTGATAGAACATCACGGAATGGCTTTAAGCTGAAGGAGGGTAGAATAAGATGTAGTTAATAGATGTAATTAACTTTTTTATAATTTTTACAGTGAGGGTGGTGAGGCATTGGAACAGGCTGCCCAGAGAAGCTGTGGATGCTCCGTCCCTGGAAGTGTTCAAGGCCAGGTTGGATGGAGATCTGATTAACCTGGTCTAGTGGAAAATGTCCTTGCCTATGGCAAGGGACTTGGAACTAGATAATTTTTAAGGTCCCTTCCAACCTAAACCATTCTATTACTCTATGAAAATGAGGAAAAAAAACACAGAAATGGTATTTGTATTATAAAGGGGAAACATAACCCCTAATCCTGAAAACACTTTGAAATGGAGTTAAACTTAATAAAATATGAGCTAGAGTAGTTTGGTACTTACTTGCTATCACAGTTATTTAGAGTGGGTAATATTTAAGGCCACAGTTAAAATATAACCTTATATATATGTGAAGTAATTGCCTGTTCCCAAAACCATTTATATATATCACAGCAGTCTGATAAGAGGAAAAGCTGCTTCCCTACAGTGTTCGTGATTGTTATTGAAAAAATAGGTCTCTTTTGTGATCCAACATAATTGCTCTGTCAGCTATTGGGGGTTTTTTGTCCATGGGTAGATTATTATCTCTGCCTTCCCAAGACTTTCCTTACAACTTAAATTTTTACTTTAAATCTGTTCCTTTGTATGTGTAGAGAAAAGGGTGTTTTCAACAAATAATTGTTACAAAAGCCTAGATGTTATAATTATTATCAATTTTATGCATGTAGTATAATATAATATCCAACTGTGATGATAAAAGGTTTATTATGTCTATACAAAAATGCAGCATAAAACTCAGTGTTAAAATGCTATTGTTCAGTTTTGGTTTTGAAGGAGTATGTAGGCTCCACCTCTCTCTGCTGACATTAGAAGACACTTCCAAAGCCTTTCTTTGGCGTGATATTGTGATAGGAAAGTATTTTATATCCCTTTTCTTCCTTTCAAAAGAAAGTTTGCATAAGCAATGAACACTTACTAATTGTTGATGAGTATGATTTGATACCTGATGAGTCTAACTCTATTCAAATATGCATTATTTCAAACCAGGTGAAATGCAGTCACAGTTCAAGATACTGTGAGTGTGAATTCACCAAAAAAATAGCAAAAAAAATTACAATTATTTACCCTTTCAATTTTGTGAGGTCTTAATTGGTTAATAACTTATCTAAAATTTACTTTGTAGCTTCTGTTAATTATGCTTTTACTTCACAAACTGGTCCAGTGGTGACAACAAAAAACACATTTTCTCTTTGATAAAATGAAGGAAAAATATATCACTAGATTCTAACTATATATCAACTTGAAAATGTAGATAAAATTATTTCAAGTGAAAGTACAATGGGAGAAGTATACCTATCAGCCATCTATCATGAAGCCATCTGCCATAATTTAGGATGATTACTTACAGCAAGTAAATAAGTGACCTAGGATGAAACTCCTTTTGCAGTTGCACTTCTACAGCATGAACTGCAAACAAAAGTACTGCTGTTTTAATTGTTATCTTTCATTAAATGCAGTTCACAGAATACACAGCTTGTGTGTGCATTTTCAACATCTGGAGGAGTTTCTGAATAGGTTCTACCTCGACATCACCATCTCCATCGGCTCAAAGAACTTTGCAGGAGCAGTGTTATCACCTCCATAATGGCATATCTGACCTGAGAAAATTTGCCACTGAGACTAATGTAACTATTGAGTAATTCACATGACTGCCTGGGACCTGAGCAAGCTTATGTACTTCACGGCTTCCCATATTCCTATATTTTTCAAAAGAAGCCAACAATCCTTCATCTTATTCAACTGGTAATTTCAGAGAGAAGGCAAAAGACCTGCTCAGCTGGTTTATAGTGAAAATGATTTCTCAGGAAATACCCATTAAAAATGTGTGTCTCAGTGGCTTCTCTCTTTGAATTTCTGGCAAGAGGAATTGTCCAGAGCTTTATATGGCTCTTAATAGATTGTAGGTTTTATTTATGGAAATTTTTAGAGGCGTTTTCAGTTGGCTGGCCACATTTGATGGACTTTACTAGCACAACTAATCTATGATTCCTTAGTGAGTAGAAAAGTTTAGTTAAGTATGAAAGTTCTCTGGTTTTGAAAGTATTTGCCACTTTTTTTTTTCATTAAATCCTTACAAAATCATTCCCAGTAACCATGTAATTTGGGTATCACATATATATAATGATCCCATTTCAGCTGACATAATTTTATTTTTCCCTTTTGTTTATGGATTAGTACTTTGCTGCTTTGAATTACTTTCCTAAAGACTTACCAAAGAGGACAAAAATATATCCCTTTTCTGTGTCTTTTATATGTTGTAGGACATAACATCACATTTCACATCAATTTGAATTTGTTCAATTTGTTTATGAAGTTAATTCTGAACATGAATCTGAGTTTTCAAGGTAGATAATAGGCAAATAGTATCCACTGACACAAAGGAAAAACATGTATGAACATTCTCTGGAATTCTTTGAACAGCTCAGCAGTAGTCATTTTCTATTAGTAACCATTATTTTATTAAAAATCTAGTAAAAATTTTTTTTTTAAATCATATTTTTATTTTTTATCAGTGAGAAAATAGTTGTCTTTTGTTCATGGGTTGTAGTCAGTACAGTGCCCACATGGGATAAAAATGCTGGTTTTCATCCATAAGGTGAATTTTTTTAAGGAACTTAGCTTCAAAATGGTAGTACCAAAAGGCATGACTGGATATTTCATTGTTGCTTCTGTAGTTGTATCTGTGGTATGAGAACCTGGTGCTCTGAGCTGGATCAAAGGGATAGAAAGTGCCCATGCCAATCTGAACTTGTTTAGTATTGCTTTGAAGCAGGAGCAATATCAGGTCCTGTTGCTGCATTATGACTGTTGTTTTCTTTTTCGTTTTCTTGCAAAAGAAAAATGGCAGCAATTGTATTTTTCTCTGAAGGCAAATATCACAAGGTTTTTACAGTAATACAGGCAGACTGAGTATTCTCAAAGGTCTGTGAAGGAAGAAAGGGATTTTACTATTCAATTAACAGTTTAGATTTTTTTTTAAGCCTAATTACCTGCAGAACTAGAAACCCACAAAACAAGCACAGGCTTGGAGACTGACTAATGACTATGAGCTCACATAAAGAATGACCTCAACACATGGACCTTCTAAGTGCATTAAAGAAATAATAAAAGAGGAGTTGAGCTTCTCCTCCATCAGTGTGCAGAACTCACTGAGAACTGGATGATTGCAGCTGACCAGTGGGATGTAACCCCCCAGTGACAGTAAAAGAAGATGAGATTTCCAGGCTCCATCAATACAGCATGAGTTGAATTAGCTGAGCATTCCACTGCTTTCAGCCACCTTTTTTCAATGGTGGTGTTCTGGTTTTGGCCAGGGTTAGAGCTCATTTTCTTCATGATGGCTGGTATGGGACTGTGTCTTGGATTTGTGCTGAAATGATGATGATAATACAGAGATGTTTTTGCTACTGCTGAGCAGCATTTGCAGAGTGTCAAGGCCTTTTCTGTTCCCCATCCCACCAGCCAGGAGACTGGGAGTGCACAGGTTTGGGCGAGAACACAGACAGGAAAGCTGATCCCAAATGACTGAAGGGATATCCCATATTATATGATGTCACGGTCAGCATATAAAATGGGAGGGAAAGGAGGAAAGTTTGGAACTTTGGAGGGATGGCATTTGTCTGCCCAAGTCACTGTTACACATGATGGAGCCCTGCTCTCCCAGAGACAGCTGAACACCTCCTGATAATGAGAAAGAGTGAATGACTTCCTTGTATTGCTTTGCTTGAATGCATGGCTTTTGCTTTAACTATTAAAATGTCCTTATCTCAATCCACAAGTTTTTTTCATTTTTACTCTTCCAGTCCTCTCTCTGATCCTGCAGTAGGGGGAAGAAGCAAGATATTGCATGATATTTAGTTGTTGGCTGCAACAATCCTTTTTGGCATCCAGTATGGAGCTTACAGCTTCAAGATAGTGACAGGTTTGGTTGGGGTGTGCTAGGCTGAATTTATGCCTGTTGTTGCTGTTTAGCAGTAAATCAGCAAGCTCCTGTGCTCTGTGCTTGCCATGGGGCTCACTTGCCTGGCTGTACACTGGACTCTCGTGCTTGTCAGCAGCCACTTTTTGCCTTCTCCACTCACTGCAGTGCTGTGCTGCTGATCACCTCCCTCTGCTGTGCCTGGGAACGTTCTGATAACAGCCCCGGCAATGTGCCTGGGCTGGCAGGTGGCCAGGGCATCGCTGCTGTACCTGCACTGCTGCACTGAACAGGCTGCAATTCCAGTGTAAATTTGAGTCAAAGTGTCCCTTGGATGAGTCCACGGTGGAGCACATACCCGCCTACAGCCCGTGGAGGACCCCACGCTGGAGCAGGTGGATGCAGCTGAAGAGGGCTGTGAACTGGGGACCTTGCAATGGAGCAAGCTGCTGGCAGGACCTGTAGACCTGTGGAGAAAGAACCCCATACTGGAGCAGTCTGTTCCCTAGGGACTTTACCTCAAGGAAGGGACTCACACTAGAGCAGTTAATGAAGAACTGCAGCTGATGAAAAAGTTCAAGAAGGACTGTCTTCTGTGGGGAGGACCCCACACAGGAGGAGCAGGAAAATCAGAGATTCTACTGCAGCCCATGAGGAATACCTTGGTGAGGCAGGCTGCCCGCGGTAGCCCACAGAAGTTTGTGTTGGACTTTAGCAGGAACCCCTTGTTGGTAACAAAACTAGGGGCAAGGGGAGGAGTTCACTGCAATGTCAAACAGGATGGTCTGGCCCAAGGGGAGCAGAGGTGGAGATTATAATGGATATGTCTTTAAGTCAGTGTTTAAGGCCTGGTTGGATAAGACCTTGAGCAATCTGCTCTAGTGAGAAATGTCCCTGCACATGGCAAGGAGGGTTGGGACTAGACAATCTTTTAGGTCCCTTCCAACACCTCAGCATTCTGTGATTTTATGATTCTAAGCTGTTGTAATCCATGACTTGAGCTGCAGGTTATAGGAATTGCTTTAAAAGGAACCACCTGATCCAAGGGAGGGGGAAAGCAGTGCAACAATGAACAAACCTGAGCTGGCGTTGGTGCCCAGAACCTCCACACAACACATCCACTCTCCTGTCCTGAGTGACTGTCATACCTGAAATCCCAGAGGCACATCCATGCACTAATATATCACAAAGTTAAATATTAAACTGTCCACAGCCTCCTTGTTTTAATTACTTTCACTCTGATACTTGTGGCAAGATAAACTTATTTATTCTGAAAATGAAACAAAAATATCCTGACTGCTGGAACAGACACTGTGACACACAAAGCCTAATTACTTATATTCCACTGATGGATATGTTCTGCAAGTTAGAATGAATTTCTGTCCAACAGGAATTAAAACATTTTCAGGATTTTAAGCAACATGAAAACCAAAATGCTATGTGTTTCTGAATGAATAATGACTGATCTTTTCTTCGTTGCTACTAAGGCTGAGCTACAACTTATGTGACTCAAACCAAATGTTACAAACCAAAACAGAAGGAACATTTGAGTCTTTTGGAATACATAGTAAGCACTGAAATACACAGGAAAGTACAATATATGGGAAAGGTGCTACTCTGCATGCAGCTAAATAGAAGAATAACTTATGTTAAACCATCCTTCCCTTGTAAATTCCCTGGAAAGGACAGGCACTGCTATGATCACTGATAATACATTCTTCTGTACTGTCATCCCACACTGGCACCCATTCAGGTTTCCCAGTGAAACAGTATAGTATTACAGCTCCATTTTCTTTGTAATTAAGACAGTAATCAGGATGTCACTCATTACCTCCTTCAGACTAAAAGACAAGCCTTACAATACCCTGTTCAGAAAGGTCAGAATCAAGTTATTAGCCATAAAAATTAACTACAGCAGCCTGTCTTAATCTTTACGCACATATGTGCACACTTTTAACACAGCTATATAATGGCAGAGGCGATACACAGAAGACAAGCAAAGCTTCACTCTTCCCTACCTTGTCTCAAAGCACACAGCAAACCTTGCAAAATTAACTGATGTAGAGCTGCTTCTGCAGGAGGCAGCATTTTTTAACTGCTTTAGTATTGGATATTCCTACTAGAGTCAATAGAAGCCCCTTAAAGATGGGTTGGGCTATTATATTATAAAGCTGAGGAGGAATGGCAGTGTGATGGGAGTGTACATCTCCACCCATTTCCTCCTTGAGCATTCAGTCTCCAACAGCCTAATTCAGCCCTACATCTTGCTCAGTTCTGGATGAGAAGAGAAGAATAGGTGGCATCGATAGTTGTATAAATCCAATTCTGGTAATTATAGCTCTTCTGTAAGACAAAACTAGCTTAGCTATTTCCAAAATTTCTATTCTATACAGAGTAATTGCTTAAAAGAAAAACCCTAGAGAGAACCAGCTTGACAAAAACTGGTAAAGGTAGAGGACCCAGTTATTTCTCATGGCTATTATGACAACTGGCAAAAATTACAGGAAAAATATTAGCAATCTTGACTGTCAGTGTTTTTTATAGACTGTATTTGCTCCAACAGCTTCAACATAAAAAGACTCATGGCTCCAGTACTTCCCTGACATTATACTGAACAATTCAGAACCTATTTTGTCTCAAGACATTCTTCAGAGAGTATTTCTGGAACACTAACTTGACTTTACATCCTGTTGCAGAAATAACAAGCTCTTAAACCACCTGTGAGAAATACATGCTTGCTCTAGTCCATCTCTATTCACTTACCACTCTGTCACATGTCTTGTAATTGATACCCTGAACAGATTTCCTTTTCTTGAACTAAGGCTATCTTTTTATAAGAACAATGTGAGAACTATTGATATAGATTAAGTGTTTCTTATGAAACTCATGTTGCTTTAAATTCTACCATTTGATCACTTAAGCAGACAGTAGCAGATTAAAAAAAAAATCAAATAATTTCCTTTTCACTTCTCCTATCTTCTTTTATCTTTAATCAAATGTGAACAATAGTACTAATTTTCTGCATATTCTTTTTCATTTTTTCATCTAAGAGTGTTAAGTCACATTGTTTAGCAAAGACAAGAAATTTCACTCTGAAGTTTTCTAGTCAGATTATGAATTTCATAGCTTGTCAAATATGCACTTGAAATGAAATTGTGTCATCTCACAAATGTGGCCTGATTGCCATCATCTACACATCTTCTAGACACTTGATCTTGATTCTCCATCACTTTGTACCTTGAGTCATCAGCCCGTGACACTGAAAGCCAAGAGTGTGTAAGTACACAGCTCTGGAGAACACCCAGAATTTCCATCATTCCCTCCTCTGAGGTATAAAAAGAAATCAGAGAAAGTGGTCTGCCAGTCATAATTATCTGGAACAGGGGAGAGGGGATTAAAAGAGAAAGTATATAGGGGTTTCCAACAGAAACCTTTCACAGAATGTGTCTGTATAGCCTGCTTCTCGCACTTAATTACAAAGATATGAAGGTGCTGGTTGGGAGTGAATGGCAGCATGCTTACACAAACTCACTGTGAATATTGATTCACCTCTGAAGAGTTTTTCACTACTTGTTTCTCTGGTTTTGAGGGAAACTTCACAAGTTTTCTATCCCTTATCATCAACTATGATAACATAAATTAGGTTTCTTTGTATTAGAGAAAAAAAGAGAGTACAGACCAGAAAGATCAAATGCCTAAATCTATATGTGGTGACTGAGATACAAGACTTGGGGGCAATTATATGTCTGTATGATTTGACTTCATATTTCTGTATATATAAACTGCAGTGAAAATATTCAGTAAAAAATACTATTCACTCCCTTAAGCCCTGCATTTTCAAATCAGTACGTTTAAGTGTTTGTCTTTATGTGTCTAAATGGAATTTGATGTATTTGATTTGGTTCATTTTATGTCATATATATAGTTCATAATATGATCTACCTACATATTTAGATATATAATACATAATGGTAAGGTAGTAAATATTAGTGCAAATATTTTTTGTGCATATAGTTCCTCTTACAGTGAACAAATTTTTTTCTCTGTATCCCATTGTTTTTTAAAGTTTTATTTTGCTTTTTAATCAGAGAAACTAGAAATTCCTCATTAAGCCTTCAAGAAGCCCAAAGAATTTATAGACTAACTCTTGTCATGACTCTATGAACTGAAGATCCACTCTGCCAGAAAGGAAAAAGAGACCAAAAAGAAGGAATCACTGCAGAGTCCTGCCCCTTTTTCAAGACACTATCACACTGGAAGTGGATTTACCTGCACTTCTTCAATGTCCTTATGATGAGCCAACTTTATGTCAAGCCTCTTCACATATCTGTAGACCTGCAGGCCAAGCGGTACATCACCAATTTCTGTGTGGCAACAGTATTCTCTTGACATTTCACCCCCATGGTTTCCTGAGAACAAGTTAAGTTGGTCCTAGCATTAAAGATCACAAAATGAATGTCTCTAGTTCTCCAGCAAAGTTACAAATCTGTTGTTAAGAGGGAGGAATGAGGTATTTCATACTAGTTAATAGGATGCTTTTTTCTGTCCACTAAATATTTCTAGTTTTGTTCTCATACAGCCTAACAAAAAAACCAAAAGCCCTTTCTTACATCATTCCCTTAGTTTTGTGGACTGTTCTGTACCAGGAAAGCATTCAGCAATCTAATGACTGAACACTGAAAAATGACATGTCAGGGAAATATTACCATTGCTTTAAGATCACAGAATTGAGGTAAAAAGTGATTTGAGAGAATACCATTAGTCAGGTCATCATGGTATATTCTTACAAGCCCAAATTTTAACAATCTATATTTTAATTGCAACTAACTCCATTTACATATAGAGTATATGTACAGTATAGTATGAAGACATTATACAGGGTGGGGGGTATTTTTTGATATCAGTGTAGATACAAATATATTTGAAATGCAGTAAAATTTGAAACAAAAGCTATTGATCCAGTGTCTGTTAACTTCATAAGTTAAGAAGGATAACTTTTGGGTTTTACTTATGAAATATATATCATATCTCTTCACTGTTGAAGAGAGGGGAAAAAATGAATAAAGAATAGTGCAGCAGAATTTGTAACAAAACATGGAGGAAAGATGAGTGTACAAGTGTGGTGGAGATCAGAAACTGTGCTGGAATTCAGATCACATTTTTGTGGACTTTGATGCATGTACATTTTTATACTTGCTTGGCTATTAAGAGGTCTTATTGGAACAATATAAAAGAGACACTGAAATGTTTTTCTCTTCTTTTTTTGGTTGTGGACTTAATATCTTTAATCATTATGCTACTAGGAAGTACATTACCTTAATAACTCAGAGTTAGAAACAACTTACTCAAATGGTTTGATGACAAACATGCCTGTCTGCCATTTACACTTCCTTTAAATGAGTAAACATTTGCTGCAAGTATATTGCCAGAGTAAATCAGGGAAATCAAACATGATCATAGCAGTTTTAAAATTTTAGCCTTCTCAGGAGAATAAGCCTGAATCTTATATCAGTGACACACCCCTACTGTAACTTTTTGTAGTATTTGGATGTAAATTTGAAATGTGGGACTCAGTCCTTTTGATGTCAATTCAGATTATAACAGTAGGTTTTTTCAATAAGATTAATACAATATATGGTGCAGCTTGAATCTGAAACTCAGGGCTCATTTTTCCTGATTCAAGATACCTTAGCATTTTGCCATGTGCCTCTAATGACATTTCTTGCAGAAGCACACAAATAAATTGTCTCATATGACTGGAGGGTAGTCTCAAATATCTGGTTCTAAAGCACCACTGTTTACATTTCCTTAGTGCCTCCAAAGCCACTCATAGTGTTCAGACTGAAGTAAAAGTCTGTTTCATCACTGTCATTATAACGTTTTTCTGGAGCCTTGAAAAACATGGACTTCTAGAGACTGTGTCTTGACGCCTGTCATTCTGACAACAGAAAAATAAAGTTCCAGATATATTGCTGGCTAAGTATTTGCAGATTAGTGTTTCTGCTGAAATAAGGTTTTTACTGGTACAGCTCTGAAAAGGCAAGGCTTCTTGAAGCATTACTTGTAATACACTGGCACAGTACCACTGAAGTGGACCAAAAAACACCCTATATTGGGCATCTGACAAGTGGGAAGTTTACTGTTCTGGAAGCTGTTGTTGGATAGCCACTTAAGTACTTGCATCATGGCAAATACCAGTGGTACTATATAATCAAGGAAATTTTTCATGAGCTGAGCTTTTCTCTATTTGCACCCCAAATGGATTTCAAAAAAAGTCCTAAGGATTGTATTTCTTCATTTCCATTTGTAGTATAAGCTCATGCAAGTGCACCACAGAAAGGTCACAGAAATATGGGTTTGGAAGATATTTTCTTTTGCAACCCATGCTAAAAGCAAATTGCTTCCTCTTAATTAATACTTACACAATATTACACACCACTGTCATATGAGCAACTCATCATCTCCCCCAAGTGGATCACTCTGTAATATCACCAATAGAATGTTCTAGTCCTATTTTAACTTTTCTTATTTCTTCTATGTTCTGATCTTATATGAAACTTGCATTGATGAAACTGCTACATGTCAAACCCAAATAATCCAAAAATGCAAATGAACTTACCACTAAAGAGAAAGTCGTTCTTCTGCAGCTGTTTTCCACACAGCAATCTTTATTTATATTCATTCTATATATGACAGAAATTAAAAGGTAACAAGGGAATGAGCAAGGATAATTGTATACCTGAAAATTTTCTTTAAAAAATTCCTTAGCTGTTGCTATGATCAAACACAAGAAGAGGCACAATCTTCCTGAAATATGGGAGGTTCATTTGGAATATAAAGCAGAACTTCATACTGTAAGGGTGACTGAGAACTGGCACAGTTTTGTCACAGAGGCGATGGAATCTCCATCCCTGAAGATGTTCAAAAGCTGTCTGGAAATGGCTCTAGGTGGCCCTGCTTGAGCAGGGGCACTGGACCAGATGGCCTCCAGTGGTCCCTTATATCTTCAACTGTTCTCTTATCCTTTGATTCTATGAATGCCCATCCCAGGTCTTTTAACATATAATAATATATATCTAATTGATTCCTGAAGGACATGTCACTTAATAAAAAGTGACACAGTCTTAACTGTATCATATTAACACATCACTCCTCTGCTAGCATGTCTTTCTCTAAGAGCTACCACAACAATTGTGTCAGCATACCCTTCTTTGCATCTGCCAGTGTTCTTTGGCTTGGAAAGTGTTAGCAGGAGCTGCTGTATTAAATTATCTTCATTACTCTTCAGAATACTTTTCTGGCTGCTCTCAGAGGAAACCAATACATGCATCTTTTTCAGTGCATGAGACATGAGACCGGGAAGGCAGAAGAAGGATACAGGTAAGATAATATTTGAGACATAAGATAGCCATTAACCATACAGAACCTCTCTGTGATTAGCAGGAATATGGACAAAACTTTCAGATGTAAGGATTAAACAGCTTATAGCACCAGGCCTTATCTTCCAAGTAAAGATATTGCAGTGATTAAGAATCTTCTAAAGAGATCTAGATGTGTAGGCAAACATGTTCCCCATGTAGGTAGAAAATTGTGTTTAACAGTGTGTTGTAAGTATTATTGTCATGTGAAAATGACACATGAAAACAGTAGCTTGAGATTTAGTTGAAGTTTTGAAATTTTAACACTCCAAAATGATGGCAAAGACGAACCAAAATGTTGGTGTAGATGCTAGTTATTTTGGAAATAGATAAATAGGTGGTATACAGAATCTATAACAGTGTTGGAGCCAAAGCCTGTTTAAGTACTTGTAGAAAAAAGAATTCTTCAGTTTTAGATTAGACAGTTGCTGTCTGTATGTCCTGGTAAAAATTCAATGTCCCTTACCAGTCCTAAAATTGAAGTACCTCTCACACATTTACAAGTGGACCTTAAAGGCATAAGCTGTAAGTGGCACTTAAAGACTGCATATAATCTTGTGTTACCTCACTCTATGTACTACATTTTTTCCAAAGTGGCAAGCTAGTGCTTTTTCTGTGGTTTCATATTCATATGTAATTTGCTCTTGAAGAGAGGACTTGAAATAGCAAATAGCAAATTGGAGCAGCAGAACTCACATGTGCTTTGCTCAGCTGTAAATGATCATGTAAGGCAGAAAAGACTTAGAAGATTGGATACTGCTGAAAAAAGGGAAAGGAATATAGTCCTGATTTTTGTGTATGACAAGTGGAAATGAAGTATTATGTAAATAAAATCTTGCTTCCCTAACCTATAAAAGGTAAGCAGATTATATTTGCTTCTTCAAGTTACTGAAAAACCTTTTCATGTCTGGCAGACAAGGAATTCCCAGTTCAATTTTAGAGACTTTTTCTTAAAAGCTCTTTGTTTCACAGCAGTTAGGAATATGAATGATCAGGTGAAAGTGTTCCTTTTGCTTTTTCTTGAGGCAAAGGCACTTTTGTCTCAATGGGTACAACAGGATACAGAGAGAGAAAAGAGAGGTTTTAGTGGGTTTATTTCTGAAGTGGAAGCAGCCTTGTTCATCTCCTCGTACTGAGCATTACCGTCAATTTTGCAAGAATAATAGATATTGAGATTGAGAGCCAAAAAGAATTAATCTATGCCAGTGTTTAGATTTCTGTATATGGCTTAATTGAGTATCTCATGGAAATAGATATCTCTACACAACATTACAGATATGGCAGGAGATGGAAAATTGACAAAGGCTTTGTATTCCTTACAGCAACTCGAGGAATCTCTTGAATGTTCATATTTATTTAGTTATTAGTTAGACAATGCTCAATCCATTCACTAAGAGAAAATATCAAAATTTGTTACCTGCATTCAAACTGCGGTGTTTTGCAGTGACTGTGGTTCATCTTCCTGAGGCCCCACCCTTACCAGGACCTCTCACCAAATTCTGTCCGCCAGATCACAAGGCTTTCCTCCTTCTCAGTGTAGCAAGGAATGTTTGCTCTATTAAAATATGTGTATTTCCACAGACAGCTAAAAATGAGCAAATTTTTGGACACCTACAGCACTGTTTTGAAGTAAAACACATGGATTTCTAGGGATTTCAGTTATTCAGTGGTATACTAGAAAACATTCATATAATACAGATATATTGTAGCAAGAGACAACAGTACATTATTTAAAAAAAAAACAAACCAAAAGAGTTTTTCTTCAAAACACTGCTGGTTAAAAAAAAACCCAAACAACCTAACCTAGATTTTTAATTGTTTCTTTTCAAACATTTTGGAAAAAAAATAGTGTTCTAGCATAAAATGGATAAAACTAATATGGGTTTTCTCTTTAGATTTTGTTTTTAGTAATAAAAAGACAGGCAGAACATAATTTGCTTTTAAACAGACACAGAAAAAATAAAAATCTTATCCTAAAGCCTGTATTCACAACCACATAAAGATAAAAATCAAACTCATAGTTCTGGGGGATTTTTTTCTTTTCCACCTATAATGTCAGGCCATCTGTCAGACATATAAAAGGGCATATTTTCATGAGCTGTTTACCTCTATAAAGGATAGTTTTTATAGCATTCAGAATTTTTTAAAGGTCAGAATGACATGGTTGCTGTGGTCAGAAAAGAAACAATGACACTTCTGTGTGGAACAGATTGACTCTTCAGGTTAAATCTTCCTTTGGGGAAAATTTATGTGGTTGACTTATACTGGGTTATACTGATTTAGGTCACCATTAGGGTTTCTACATATTTAAGTTATATCAATTTCTTTTACTGATAAAACAAATGTACTTTGTATACCCCAAAATAAAGCTGGGCTTAAAATCATGTGAGTGATGCTGAAAATCATTACGAATTTTGTAATTGACCTACTTTTCTTAGCAAGATGAGACAAAAGACCTTGAATTTATTTTCTGAACAGAGAAAAAAGGAGAAAAGGGTCAGGCTTTTCAGCAGCTGAAACAATAGTTGCATCAACAGAACAGCACAGGGATTTCTGAATGGGGTTTAAACTACCTTGTTTATTGAACAATGTTGTGGTTATTTTCAAACTGTGACAGGTGTAATTAGAATATTCTTGCTACAGAAGACAGTTCTTCACTAATTTGACTATATGCATATATATACATAAAAATATATGAGTAAGCNTATTAATATATTCCTAACTTATTTTATATTCAAAGTTTTTTCATACTTTTGTATTAGAGAACTTTCTTCCATCATCTAAAAGAAAATACACCTGCAGATAAACAAGGAAAACTTTTCACTGTGAAAATCAAATTAATCTTCAATTCTTTAGTTTTAAATCAGTAACAACAATCCAGCAGACTGCAGAGTTGTGCCATGATAAAACAAATGTTGCACAGACTATCTTACAATAGTGAAAATTTAAATCCCAATGTGGAAGCAGTTTTGCTAAGAGATGCATCTTCATGCAAGTAGAAGCTTGCACTGTTCTCTCATGTTGTGCATGGACTTTCTTGGGAAGAAATATAGTTTTATGTCTTTTTAAGACCTTAAATATTTGTAAGAATTTCCACCAGAATGGAATTGATCTCTTCAAGATATGAACCCCTCAAGATTTGAGTCAAACTTAGGAATTTTTTATCATTGTTAATCAGTAGCTGTAGCTGAACAATTATGATTAAGTAATTGCAGTGTGAATGTTGTATTCTTGGCTAACATTTTGTTTCAAGGACAAGGGAAGGCTCCCAAGATGAATAGGCTGTCTGGATGAGAGTCACCAGGAGGGAATCAGGACTGAGCAGTAACTGGGGGAAAGGTAATTCCAGCAGTGGGAGATTGTGATCACTGACTCAATGATCACCTACTCCAAACAGACCCCAGAGACAGATGGAGGGAAAAATTATGCCTACAGACTAATCAGCATGAGGAGGGAGAGATATAATGAGCAAATAGGGAGTTGAGTACTAATTGATGAAAAAGCTATGGAAACTGTAAACAATGAATGCTGATGCCTTTGTTTGTTAAAATGTATAAACAGTGTAAAGTTTACATGATCAGGGAGCCAGCCTTTTGTGTGCTACCACGTAGCTCCCCGCTTTGTGTACACTAGGATAAAACACAGAAATGTCTTGCCTGGGTATGTGAGTTGCTGCTGCACCAGGTAACAGGCCTGTGTTCAGGACAACAACGGGGTTCTTTTGAATTATGATTAAATGCATGTTCACACTTCCAAATGAATTTGATTGATCCAAACTTTGAAACAAGGTATGTTCTAGGTGACAAAAACAGTCTGAAAGATTTCCATGAATGCTGCTCATATCATCTGCCTGCGAGAAAGCTTAGAAGACTGATTTTGCTAAGCTGCTGTAGCTTTGGAGAAAACACTTCGCTTCTCTGTTCCATTGCCTTTCTTCTAGCAATATTTTTAATTTCTTTTTCCCCCACCCAAGCCCTTTTATGCAAGATGGGCATAAAAGCTTCCTTTTTCTGCTGCTCATTTTGTGGAGATGGAAAGGTTTTGTGCATAGGAAATACATATTGACAAGGCTTTTTTTCAGAGAACACGTGATATGATGAGTTATTTTCAATAGGCTCCAGTGGTCTGGAAGCAGTATGACATGAGTATCCAAAAGAACAGTCTCCTGAAATGTTTTATTCAGTTATAGTCAGAGAAGTAAAGAGCAGAAACATAGCAGATTCCAGGACGAGATTTAAAATCTCAAATTTTTGAAGAGGAAATATGTTTGCCTCTCTTTTTCACTCTTTCTGTTTTACACATTATCATGGTTTGACACTGGCCAAACACCAGGCACCCGCAAAAGCTGCTCACTCACCCTCCCCTGCTATAACTGGGCAGAGGAGAGAAAAGATTCAAATGAAGGGTTCATGAGTTGAGATAAGGACAGGGAGAAAACACTCTAAGGGCAAAACAGGCTCATCTTAGAGGTACTAAATGACTTTATTACTAACAAAAT
This sequence comes from Gymnorhina tibicen, assembly GCA_013399875.1. Taxonomy (NCBI): domain Eukaryota; kingdom Metazoa; phylum Chordata; class Aves; order Passeriformes; family Artamidae; genus Gymnorhina; species Gymnorhina tibicen. The sequence goes on along the minus strand of VXAZ01008670.1, from coordinate 99,799 downwards.
CAGAGAAGGATAATGAGAAAATAAGCCCTTAAAAACACATTTTTCCCCCCAGTCCCTCCCTCCTTCCCACTGACAGCTCAGGGACACAGGGGTGGGGGTTTGGTCAGTTCATTGCCCGAGTTCTTCTTCTGCTGCTCAGGGAGAGGAGCCTTCCCCTGCTGCACTATGGGGTCCTTTCCCATGGGACACAGTTCTCCATGAACTTCTCCAGCATGGGTCCACTCTTACGAGTAGTAGTCCTCCCAAAACTGCTGGTGCATGGGTCATTCTTCCACAGGGTGCAGTCCTCCAAGGACAGGCTGCTCCAGCCTGGAAGCAAGGGCCTTCTCTCTCCGCCAGGTCTCCCACTGGATCACAGCCTCCTCCAGGCATCCACCCACTCTGGCATGGGACCTCCCCCACGGGCTGCGGGTGGATCTCTGCATTCCCCATGGATCCCCACGGGCTGCAGGGGCACAGCTGCTTCACTGCAGCCTGCAGAGGAACCTCGGCTCTGGCACCTGGAGCACCTCCTCCCCCTCCTTCTCCACTGACCTTGGTGTCTCCATGTTGTTTCCCTCACATGTTCTCACCTCCTCCTCTTCTCTGGCTGGAATTAACACTGCACCCCCACCTTTGTTTTGATTTCCTCTTAAATATGTTATCACAGAGGCGTTGCTATCATCTCTTATTGGCCCAGCCTTGGCCAGCAGCACGTCCATCTTCAGAGCCATCAGGGATTGGCTCTGCTGGACATGGTGGAAGCTTCCAGCAGCTTCTGACAGAAGCCACCTCCGTGGTCCCCCCTGCTACCAAACCCCAGGCTGTGCAAAGCAACAAACAAGCTTTACTATTCTTTGTTTTGGCTTTAGTTGGTGCAGTGCAGCCCTCAGATTTGTAATGCTTTTTTGGCTCCCTGTATAAGGGAGTATTTTTTTTTATGGCATCCTGTTTGTCAACACCCCATGCTTATAGCACACTGAAATGGCAAAATACTGATAATGCATTGTGTAGTATGTCCACTTGGTACTCAGCTAAAATCATACCTAATATTACCCAGATTTTGGCTTAAATAATGACCCATGCTTATACACTTCATCCTTGTTGACGTTTTTCCATTTAAATCAAGATTTTATTTCCACCAGGAAAGTGAGTGTTTCTGGAGTTTTGGGTTTGGGTTTGGTTTTGGTTTTGGTTTTGGTTTTGATTTTGGTTTTGGTTTTAGTTTTGGTTTTGGTTTTTGGTTGGTTGGTTGGTTGGCTGGATGGTTGGTTGGTTGGTTGGGGGGCGGGGGCCTGGTGTTTCTGTAAAAAAAATAGTTATTTAATAAAAACATTTAAAGGGATTTTATTACATTTTTATTTCAACAACCAACATTAAATGTAAAAAATCTTTCTATTAAGATTCCATATGCATGCTGAAGAAAAGCTTTTCTGTTTATTGGCTACTATACTTGCTTGAGTTTCATTACTCTTTGCAATTAAGTGCTATTTCGCAGGACTATTTGGAGAAACAGCATATAGTAGGAAACAGCCAAGGAGATTTCTAGGTCAGTAGAAGACAAATTCAGTCATTTATTCAGCTCTTAATATCTGACAATAGCAATCAGCTCTTACACTGTCATGGAAATGAATCACAAAGCATGCTTCTTTAAGAAGCTGCTATGTGTAATGTGGCATCTGCTATTCCAAACATGGTTTTTATTGACTATGAAGCTAATATATTTGATACATAAAACGCACATAAAATGCACATAAAATGACTGTGTCTATACTCCCAGGGATGTCCATGGGCTGCAGTAGCACCTCATTCCCTCCATTTTCTATAGATGAACAGATATTTTTGTTTGTTATCACATTTTTTTAAAATATATACTCATTCAAAAACTGTTGTACTCAATATAATATTGGTAATTTTTAAACTCATCTGCTGCGACATTCTACATACCTTATTTTTCCTAATCTCTCAGGAGTTTTTATTGTATTATTTTGGGATACTCAGAGAAGATATTGTTCTCTTGGTGGTTTTATTTTTAATCTGTCAGCTGAAGTCGTACCTCAAGATAAAGTTCTTTTAGGACTTAATAAATTAAATAGTTCTGTTTTGTGAAATAAACAGCAATCAGGTGCTGTGAAGCCAAAAGTGAAAGATTATACAATGAACTGTTAACACACATAATCCTGATAAATCTGAAATTACCTAGTAGGAAATTTCGAGAACTGAATAGGTGGATTTTTCTCAGAACACTGTGGCAGAAGGACAGAAGTTGTAAACATCATTGCCACATAAATTCCTTCCATCCCTAGAATGATCTTTAGCACTTCATGAATTCCTATTGGACACTGAACAGGTCTAGTGATTAGAAAAGAGAGTGCTAAAGGAAAATTAGACTTCAAGTAAAAGTTTCAAGTAAAAGCTTCATAATGAGGTACTTTATCACTTGTTATGATAACCTAGGTGGAAATATGGCAAGTTTGTTCTCATTTCATTAAAAACAATGCAAAAATATTAGATATATTTATAATGTTGTGGTATAACTAAAAGGTTATATTAGATCAAGGGGAAAAACAAAGACCATAAGCTACAAGCACCAGGTGGCAAAACACAAAAATATTACAAGCAGGCACAGACCTAATATTTAAAGAAATAACTGGGAGAATCAAGAAAATAACAAGAAGAATAGAAAAGATGAGCTACCAAGAAAGACTGACCTATAAATGATGCTGGTTTTGAAATATTCTTACACTGTGCTGATAAATCTGGTCTAGAAAAGTTATGTTTAATTTTGGTAAATGAATGTTTTAAAAACTTTCTAGTGCACTTTAGCAGCTCAGGGAGATTTGTTCCAGATGATTCTTGGTTTAACAACAAACATGAACTTTAAAAATATAAATCTTGTGTCTTTTCAAAAATATTTGATAGAACTGGTTTTTGAAAATTATTTCACTATCATCTACTTAACATTTAAATATCTCCATTTCTAGGGTAAGATAGAACTGTGTAAAAAGAGTTTGTGGCAGAAATTCAACAGCTAACAAAATTATTATTTTTTATGTCAACAAACTGTTTTCTGAGGGAAAATTAATCTCATGCTGTGTGCTTAAGCACACCACAGACCTTGAAGTAAGAAGCAATCACAGTACCAAAGCTAGCTGTCAAGGTCCTAGTGCCTCAGAAGCACCTACTTTGGCTCACTTGCTTTTCAGTTCTCAGCAATTAATGCCTCAGTGGATGCCAGAGGGCCTCCAGTGCCTTTTCCTTTCCAGCTTGTGACAGCCATGAAAATAGTCAGGTCTTCAGCCACGTACACTCACTCTCTCCCTTGCAACTGTCTCTGATGGGCAACATGATTTGTCCTAAGATCACCAGGCGGAAATTGTCCAAAGATAAGATAACTGGTCTCCCATTATGATTAGATTTATTGCCAATACAGAATGTAAATACTGCCAATGCAACATATAATACAAACAGTTCTAAATGGTTGTGATATTAGGCAGGTTCCACTAGATATGTACTGGTTTACAGTCTCTGGCCTAGCAGAATGCACAATTACAAAGCAACAAAGGACCTATGGAGCTACTTTAGAATTTTATCTCTCTATGTGACCGGATCTTAGCTGGGGCCACCATCCAGCAGCTGCTCGCATTTTGCCCAGTTGGCCCAGCTTCCAGCAGCATTTTATACCCTTTTGCAGGCCAATGTAACAAAGTCAATCCCGAAGATCATGGCTCACACATCTGAGGAATGAGAGCATTCAGACAGTTCTTCCTGCGATACCCACCTTGTGTTCTTAGGACAAATCATGTTGCCCATCAGTGGAAGTGAAAGGGTGGAGGGTGTATGTTGAGGGGGAGAACACATGCGAGAACTGCTACCAGTGCATGATCAAATTTGTAGTCTATAGCCACCTTCAAGACCTCTAATAGACATTGTTAGCTTAGTGATTGATTGCAGCCAGAAGCTTCAAAAAATAAGCAAATATGGCACTTCAGAAACATCAAATATCACATGCAACAGTGCACCTTGTAAGACAGTGATATATACATGCTTCTGACCCTGCTGTGGATTATTCTAATTGAAATTACCTAGTTTGTGACCAAGGAGAGGAAACTATTCTCCAGAGATTATATACTGCTAGCTTTTTGCTACCTAATTTTATTAAAATTTTGCTTGGAAGATATAATTATTTCCTAATGTATGAATGAAGATCTTTTCAGCAATGGACAGAAGCATACAAACGAGTACCAGACACTTGACAGAGAGAATGTTTTCGTTTGACTGATAACTTGTTTGCTTATTCTTGTAAAGTGAAATCTAATTTGAATGAAAATAATTGAGGGAGAATACTAAATTTATATGTATAAGGTTGAATTATTAGGGTAATTCTTTCATTGATAAATACAGATTATTCTCTTTCTTATATATGGAAACACATGCATCAAGGCACAGATTTTGATTGATACTAGGTAGGTGTGTTCACGTGCAGGAAAGGGGAAGGCATTGGCAAAGAACTTTTGACTCTTGTTCATCCGGCAATAATTGATAATTAGTGGCATGGTTTCCAAAAAAATTCAGTCATACCATTAAGGCTTATTGCTCATACCATTAAGGCTTATTTCTCACTGGCCAGCTAAATAAATTGGAACACATTTATTTTCATTGTTCTACAGACTATTCACTCGTACATTACCCATTTATTCGTACTCTTCAGAGATTTAATCACAACACTACAGCGACATAGATAGAAAATTATTTCAACGTGAAATTACGTGTCTGAACAAAACAGAGAAGGCAGGCTAATGAACAAAACATCGCATAATAATTAAAAGTATTTTGATTGTAGCTGAAAAGACAACACGAGACATGGCAATTATGACTTCTTATAAAAACCCTTTAGACGGTGTCTCACTAACAAAACAATATTTATGGCAAATATATGTATTTTGTGTTAAAGACCTGTAATGATATTTGAAATACAAGAAAAGCAATACTAATTAAGCAAGTACTAATAAAATTCCTTGAGTGTGAACATTATGTTTTAAGATAAGATTTTTAAGTAGGTGTGTTTGTGAGCTTCATAATCTTTATATTTTAACCAAAAGTTTAGCTTAAAGTACCTCATATGTACACCTTGCATGACAGCAGCTCATCTGCTTTGCAAGGTAAAATGTATGAATGATTCTTCCACTTGATCTTCAGCCCTCTCTATGCTATGAGACCTCTATCATTTATAATTTTGGGTGAAGGTTATTAGAGGTACATTCTTGTCTATTCCTTTCAGTATCTGCATTTCAATCCTACCAATTCGTCTAATCTTTTCCCAAGTTTTTGACATTGTGTTTTCTCCCTGCACAGAGTCCAGTCTAAAAATTTGCAAGTTCATTATTCACTGTAAAAACAAAATAATTATTTTCTCTTTAACATGATTACATATGTCAGTAAGTGCTACATCATTCTAACCTTGTGGAATTCGATTATAACAATTATGCCTTCATCCGTATCACTGCTTTAGTGATTTTGTTAAAATGTTTTGTTTCATGGCTCCTCAGTGGGATTGCACTTGTTTCCAGGTAGATTATGAATTACTGAGAAGTTTGTTAGAGATCAACTGAAGAATATTATTGGCAACTAGTGGGATTTCCTCTACTTATGCAAGGGTAATTGCTACAGGTAATAAATACTTTCTGCCTCAACACTAGTCAAAGGGGAAAATTAGCAGTCATTATTGCTGAAGGTGACAAAGAATCATAGAATCTTAGAGTATCCTCAGGTGGAAGAGACTCACAAGGATCACAGAAATTCAACCCCTGTCCCTGCACAGGACAACACCATGTGCCCAAGGGCATTGTCCAAATGAGCAAAGATATTCACTGAGACTCTCTTTAAAGCAAAGCAGGAGACACTGAAGAGAAGGTAGGCCCTGTCTGCTTCACTGTTGTGTTTGATTTCAAAGCTCCATGTTGAAAAGACATGAAAGAGAATAGTCACATTTAGCATGAAAGAGAACAGGTCACTGTTGTTCTGCAGAATTAGTACAGTTACTAGCCAGTCTTCCATCTTTGGCTACTTGATTTTTTTGCACACGCTTGTCATGCTGTGGTACTGAGCATGGATTCAATTCTGAAAAAAGTTTGGCACTGCAAACCTATTTATATTGATGTAGGCATCAGTTATGTTCATTGCTTTAATTCTGTGGTATGAGTAAAATTTCTGGTGGAAATTTCCTGGGAGTTTTTTTTAAATAACATCACCAAAATAACATGGAAATACATCTTTGGTACTGCTACTCTCCGCTACAAAACTGTTGAACTATCAGTGAAAATGTTACCTCCACAGTTGCTTCTGTTAAGAAACTATCATATAGGAAGTATGGTGAGGGTGGTGATAGAAAAGGTAAAGATTTAAAAACTATGCAATCTATGGGTATCTTGCCTCCTTGCTATCAACCAGCAGACATTTCAGATTCAGTGTATGGCCACTGGCCACTGGTTGAAGAGTTGTTATAAGTGCCAATACCTAAAAAGAAGAAAGAAAAAACCTTCTTTCCAACAAAAGACAATGAATGTCTGAGAAATGCTATGTTTTTAAAATATGTTTTCCAGTCTTTAAATTAAATTTTTATTATTACTTCTCAGCATTCACTTCCTTCCACATACTATTTTGTATATATACCCCAAAACAGTTGATGTGGTTGTGAAAATGAGTTTGTCTTCTCACTCATGCGGTTGTTAATAGACAAAAGACAGAGGAGATAATGGGTACCACAACTGTAGGAATGATACTCAAACACATATATACTTGAAGTTTTGTTTTATTTTAATCTCTATGAAAAGCACAGGTACTCATGCTGGGAATTGGTGCCCAATTTTACCAGAAGCTTGGAAAAATACAGACGGGGAAGTAATTTTTATAATTATTGCTGGAAGTTACCCCAGGTTGGGGTATGTAATTTAGAGAGTAAAGTACTTAACAATCACCAGAATTTTAGTATACAGTAATTTGCTTTGGTTCTTCATAAAAGCATGACTCACAGAACCACAATCACTCATCCATAAGGCATCATGTTCTGTTACTCCTGAGGTTCATGAGTTTTAATACTTTCTAAAAATATAAATATATTGCTCATAGAGTTCAAGCTCTGTGCACTCTGTATGTGGATTAAGTCCCTTTGATACGTAGGTAGAAACACATGCAGTTTAAAAACTCCAGTGATGGAATTGTAATATAAATTGCAACAAAACACAGTTTCAAATGGAGTCATCTTATTTTTTGACTTCTTAAAGTCAGCTACAGCAGTATATCCGACAAGACAAATTTTTTCTCCTCTTTTGATCATGCAAAATGTCTTTTTACTGCCTGAATTTGGATAATATATTTTGCCATTTTACCTGGAAAAATTTTGCTTTCTCAGATGACTAAAAATTCTTCACTGTTGGAGTGTCCAGATAATATTGTTTTGTCAGAAAAAGCTTTAAAGAATTAGATATTTGTTTATATTTGGAAGACTCCAAAACTAAACTATTGCTAGATCATTATTTCTCACTGAGTATTCTTATTCAGAAGACCTTTTTATTTTAAAGCATCTTTCATCAAATTGAATTGCACCCCAGGTGTAACGTGCACTCGCATAACTGAAGTGCTAGGCATATAGCTTAAAAAAAAAGTTTGATTTGTTTTTAATTTATAACA
>VXAZ01008670.1:46133-92113 GCA_013399875.1 Gymnorhina tibicen | reverse complement strand
AATTTATAACATGTGTACTTTACCATTTCCTAAACACAGCTAGTAATATTCTGTTGACACCATACTTGTTCTGCCAGTAAGCTTACTGTCAAACATTTGTAAAGACACACTTGCAGGTAATGAGATTTCATTATTAAAGCTCTAATTTTTTTTTGTGCTGAGAGGTATTGTCTATGATATGTGGAAACCTGAAAATGCTTATTTATGTAAGAGGTAATTATATTCATGTCAGCAGTCCCATTGAGTTAATGAGATTATTAACTTGCTCCTATCTTGGTGTTTTCAGAATTCAGTATTTCAGTATTCTGTTTCTATGTTTTCAAAATCTTAGGAGCTGTTTCAGCAGCTCTTTTCCCCCTAGATTTGCTCAATCCTAATTGTTAGACCTATATATTACTGAGTAGTGATATCCAAGTCCTTTAAGCAGCTTTAAAGATCTAAGCCTAATATACTTGATAGATGCCTATGCTAATGTCATCAATTTCCCTGGTATCTGTGCTGATTTTCATGAGCATTGCTAATCAGTATGACAGAAAAATATGATCTCTTTTTTTAATCTCAGGAGTTCTTATCCTGTCTTATATGTGGTCCCACATTGTAAAACATAAAAAACCCACACGATTATCTCCCTTCTTTCACAAAGGGTGATTCTTGTATGTAATGATTTATTTTCTTAGGCTGCTGCTGACAGAAGTGGGTTTGTGTGGCTCCTGCTGTGATCCAATACAAGTTTTTTTATTCCCTTATTTTTAACAAGGCCTTCAATTTCCAAATTGTTCTGAAATACTGTGTTCCTTTTGTTGTCTGGATACACAATCAGCAAAATACACCTTAATTATGAATTCAAGGTGAAATTACTTCATAGTCAATTTGCAAATTAGAAATAATAATGAACGTTCTGTTATTACTGCATTGAGGAAGATCTATGCTTCACATACCCACAGGAATGCTGAAAATTATGCTTTTATATTGGTGATAAAATAGTAGACTTTTTCCCCATGCAGAAATTTTGCACATGATTGCAAGCTTATGCAACTGGTAAGAAAATGATGTCTCACAATGATACATTTAGCTTGCATCCCTCAATGCTGTAAAGATCAGTGTTGGCTGCTCTCTTATTTACTACTTACAGATAGACACTTATGTTGTCTTGCTCTCTGACAGCACAGAATCCATTCCCATTTTCCCTTCACCAGTAAGGTCTCCCAAGCCTTTTTTCTAAAGGCAAGTTTCAAAAATAACAATCAGTAATGGACAAGATTCTGTTTATGAGTTACTTGAAGAAACTCAACCCATAAAGTTTCATGGGACCTGGTGGCTATGTCTAAGAGTGTACAGACAATGTCCTTGAAAGGCTGCACTGTATAACTTTGAAAGGTCATGGAGTTGTAGGCAATCTGCAACAACCGCAGAAAGGGAAATGTTGCATCCGTATTCAAAAAAGTCCAAAAGGATCATGCTGGGAAGTGCAGACCAGTCAGCTTCACTTGGATGCAAAATGGAACAAGTCCTCTTGGAGCACTTTTCTGGGCACATGAAGAACGAGAATTTGATAACAAACAGTCAATGTGGGCTGCTGAGGGTGTATCATGCATGACCTTGTGATAAAATGGCAGAATTTGGGAATGAAAGAGGTGGATATAATCTATGTCTATTAGTTTGGGATGTGATGTTGTAGGTGTGTGGACAAAAAGAAGAGACAAAATTAGCTGGATCGTTGTAGTATTTATGGGTTCATGTTTCATGTAGAGGGTAGTTACAGGTGAGATTCCTCAAGGGTCTGTCCTGAAATATATGCTGTTTAAAACACTTTGAATACACTGAAAGGGTACTCACTTATCAAGTTTGTTTATAACTTCAATCCAGGAGCACCAGTTAGCACCCACTGGAGGGCAGGACAGTCGTTCAGAGGAACCTGACAGAAAACTATAAACAGACCAACAAGAATTCCTTTAAATTCACCAATGACAAATGCAAAATCATGCATATGAGATGGAATAATTATGCCTTCTGGTATGATACAGACCAGGGTCTCATCTGCCAGGGAGCAGTGCTGCAACTGTGCAGTAAGAAAATATCAGCCAGCAGTGTTTCTGGGCAACAACTAAGACTATTGTTGTCTTGGGCTGTATGAACAATACACTCGGAAAGTGATTATACCCCATTGCTCAGGACTTGTTAGTCCCTATGCAGTTACCAAATTCAGTTTACAGTCTCCCAGCATGGGAATGGTAATCACAGTTCACAGGAGCTCAGGGGTGGTCACTGGACAGTGGGGCTGGAGCACTCACCCTGTGAGGAGATGCTCTGGGGCATCTTGGAGCAGAGACATCTTCAGAGCAGCTGACAGCAACCCAGTGCCTATGGGGAAGGGATCAAGGGGATGGAATCTTCACAGAGATGCCTGCAGGGAGGAAGAGAGACAGTAGATATAAATAAAAATGGAGAAGATCCCAAGTGGACATATGGAAAAACTCACTTTAAATATAATTAAGTTCAAAGGAGGTTTCCAGGCAGACTGTCTGTTCTTAAAGATTTGCAGGAATGGATGCACCTTGGTACCCTGAGTACCTTGGTCTGAAATTTCAGTGCTGACCTTTATTTAAGCAAGATACTTTTCCAAAGACAGACACTGATTCTGTCAGAGAACTCTGACTCTAGTTTTCTGATTAAATAAATTTGTGGGGTGAAGAGGGGAGAGAATAGATCACTCTTGGCAGGAAAATCGTATGACAGAACATAACATTCTGGGTTAGTGTTGGCTGATTCACTGATGTATAATCAGCATACCATAAAATAAAATAGTGTACATTGGGAGGGATTTCTGGAGTTCACAGTTCAATCCTCAGCTCCAACTAGATCAATCCTAGGTCCAACTAGATCAAGTTGTTAAGGACATTTTTGAGCAATAAAATTGACTGAGACAAGATGCCAAGTATGTATTTTAAACTATGAAAACCATACCCTTACATCCCTATGCTAAATAATAAATAAGAGTTTAGACTGCAGATTATGACAGTGAGTCACCATGGCCCAGTTTTTATTTTGAGAATTATCATTTGTGGTCATAAGGAGTCTGCATAGAATGCAAGGAAATCAATTCATCAGTCATACCTTGGCCTTTGCAATATATCAGACATAGACATTAAAGTGACCTAACAGATACAGGGCTGAAGTAAAACTTGGGCTTTGAAGGATGCCTTTCATTTCTGCACAGGAAAGAAATGGCCTTTAGGAGACTGTAGGAAAGATCTAATCCAGGTCTCATGGAAAAGCCACGAAAAGGATCTTCCTTGAGCAGCTACAGTAAGAAAGCAAATACTTCCAAGAGAAATGTGGAAGAAGTCATTTTGTCAAGGTTATGCAAGAAAACGTTTTCAAAGATCAATATTTTTTCTGTGGAATTCAATGCACCTTTCCACTGCATAGTAAGAAATTTGAACTTTTCGTGGATATGTAGTGTCTTTATGGTGTTTAGCATAGTTTCTGAACTAGTTTCTATATCTTTAACTCTATAGTGCATTGCATATTTTAACTTTAGCCTCACTTAGAACTGATCTACTGAGATCAGACTAGTTTGCCTGGCTGCCTTCCATCCCTGCCTTTTAGTTTTCTGTTATCCTGAAATATCTGCAAGGGGTTAAGCGAGACAGCATTATGCAGCACTACAGGAACTGATTGCTTGGGCTGCTTTAGAAACAATGTATGAAAGATTTCCCCAAAGGCTGTGGTTTTTCAGTTTGAAGCCTGGAAGAATAGAACCACTGCTGTGAAGCGATGAGGACTGAATGAAAAGACACTCTAGAAGTGCCAGTCCCTCTTGAAACAGCTTCTTATTCCCACTCAGCAATTACATTTTTCAGCTGCATGTGTCTGGAAATTGCAGCATTATCCTACTGTCTGATTTACCAATTATGAGGGAAATAGAGAAATTAGGACCATTATGAAAGTTCTGTTGTTTTGGTGTTTTTTTAATTTGGAGGTCTGAATCTCACTAGCACTATTTAAATCCTTTTCTGTTACGTAGTTTTATATGTAGTTTGAGGAAAACAAGCAAGCAAGCAAGCAACAAAAAAACTCATGGAAAAACTCCAAGCCAAAATAATACAGAAATGGGTCTTTTGAAAAGTTGCCTTGAAGAGTAAAAGTCCTAAGTGTTCTGTGTGATTCAGTAGCCAAAAATCAAACACTCCTACCATTTATTTCTTTAGCTTCATGCCCGCTTCAATTCAGGGTCTTATCTTCTCTAAGTATTGCAGACCTTGGATGCACACCAAGTAGATTGTTCCCCATAGAAGCACCAATTTCTAAATGGCCTTCTGCATTTTTGTCAAATATTAATAATTATATGCTAAAAAGTAGGGCAGATTTCTTCACTCTAGAAATTTCTAATGAAAGCAGTTTTTTTAATCTTCCCAGAATAAAAGAGAGTCTGACCAGCAATTTAAAAATATCATCTTGCTCTGACACTGTTCCTGAGATTGATGTACAGTCCAAATTAATTATTTTGCCTTTCCTTAACGTCTCTCCAAGCTCAGCTCAACAAAAAACTAGGGAGTCAAAGTCCTAGTTTAATGTAAACAATGTCTTCTCTTGCACTAGTCTTTAATGAATGAGCAACATTGCCAGTGATTTATGTCAAATTTATGGATGGGGTAGGTGAAAGGCTCAAACCAATAGTGATTACTAGCCTGGTTTACACTGATGATAGCATGAAGGATGAGGAGAGCAAAAAGGTCACAGCACAGGTAAGAAAAAAAGAAAAGAAATAGCAGTAGAGGGCTAGGGAGTAAGCCTTCCTGGGAATGAAGGTGTAAAAGAAAAAGTGAAAAGAGAAGCACAATAAAGCAGTAGTTGCAGAAGTCTGCCAAGTCTGTAGGATGTTTGGGGTCCATTCATTGAAGAGAACTTCCAAATGTGTTTGAAGAGGTTTTATCATTTCTTGTGACTGCATGACTTGCAGGTCTAGTTAGTGTGCTTAGGTTAGTGTGCTTTTCATAGTTATATCTAACTGTAGGTCAGGCAGTAAATTATCAGGTTTTAAAATCTCCTACAAATGATGCAGTGAGCAGTAACACCTCAAGATCTACAGGTTTCATGATTTTTCCCTTTCTTTCAGGAGTGACAACAGAGTCATGTCTCACATTTGTTTCACTTCAGACAATTCTGTGGAATTTCAAAAATATGTCTTAAATACTGGAGTGAAAATTATGTGTTACAGTGAACATATTTAGTTTTGTCAGACCTTTCTGAAACAAGAGTTCATGCAGAGCTCTAACGTCATGGTCCTAAATGTTACGGATCACCACAAAAATCTGACATTTACCCTGCACATTTTCATTGGCAAGAAATTTGCAGCAAGTTACCCCTTCCTTAAGCTCTCTGGATGTGTTTTTTGTAGGGGTATTTGTGCATTCAAGGAAAGAAAAGAGTTAAGAAGCTTCTTCAGAAAACCTCCAAAATTAGTATCTTTATGTTTACTAACAGTAAGGCAGGATGTACTTATTAGCAAAAAGCAAGGGACAAAAATTGAAACCATATCTTCTCCATGACCTGGTAAGAGAAGGTCTGACATCAAGGAAAAGATGCCATTCGCCTAATTAATTGCTTCTGGTGTATATTGGGAAGATTTTCCTTCTTTTCGGTTCGGAGCAGCTGTGCCACTAGCCACGGGTAGAGGTAGCACACACACTCAAGGGAACCACCAAAGTTTCTTTAGCAGCCATGTGGTGTGAATAACAGGCTCCTATTTCTTCAGCCTTTCTTCTATATTCACTAATAATGCTGGCCCTGCTGAGCTGCACAGTGTGCTCTCCTGCTGCCACTTATTTCCAGCACTCTGCTCACCACTGCAACAGCAATTTAAAGCCTGTGATGTTTCTGCTTTGGTTTTCTTTGCTTCCTGAACAGGACAGAGAAAGAAGCTCATTAAGATTGCCATGCAACACATCAGAAGGCAAAAGCACTTACCGTGTCTCTTTGTACTTTTGTAAGGGATGATAACTCCCAGAGGTGAAGAATCCAAATAAAGTTTATATTGCTGCAAAAATGCAGTCCATCTTTCTCTTCCTTTTTCTTCCCCCACAGTCAGATAAGGTGAACTGCTCTACTTTCATACATGCAGTATGTTGAATGTAGAAAGAAAAATGTCCTATTTAGAAGAATTTAGAATTAGAATGAAAATAAGTCTGCCATCATTGTGTCATCCATCATCTATGTGCCCCTGGCAATTTTGTTTAGTCATATGTCAAAACTAAGTGAACCAGAAGCAAACTGAGCTGAAAGAATAATAAACTGGAATGAGAACGACAAAACAAAAGAAAGGAAGAAAACTCAAACAAACAACCCAACCTAAAAAGCTCAGAAAAACTTGCACCAGTCTTCTTTTTCCACAATAAATTGTTCCAGTGTCACTCTACTGTTTCTAATTGTTTCTGATTGTTTTTCTATTCAGTTCTTTTAACTCTGCTTGGTGTTGAAATACTCTGAAAATGTCTAGATCACAGCACCATCCCTAGTCTCACTTTAGTAATTGTTAACACAGCAGATTGTAGATACAACAAGAATCAATACTGAAGCTGAGCTTTCAGGAACTTATCATGTGTAATTAAAGGTTAAATCAACTAAAATGTTGCCTCCCTCACTCTGCATGAGTACATGGGGAGGTTTGAGAGTAAAAAATACACATTTTTCCTAGGCACATTTTTTTTTAATTTTCAGTATGACTAGACTTCTTGTGGAGAGCAAACTGAAAAGGGAAATCTCTAAATGACTCACCATTTTGTCTAATAGTTCTAGATTTCCAGAGAATCTCTTTATTTCTTCCTCTGATGTTGAAAGGTAATCTTGGGAATCATATCACCAGAGCTGTCTAGTGATACATGATCTTAAGCATAATCACTCCTCCTTGAACAGTTTCATGCACTCTTCTTGCTATTTCCTCTTTGCTGCTGCCTCCAGCTGTTAATATCAATTCTGTTTGGTTGAAGAATCCTATTACAGTCTCCTCTGGTACTCATGTCAGACTCTCACAACTGTGTCTGATCCCAGACTGGTCTTGTTTAGGAGTGAGGGCCTTCAGGCTCTTTCATACTACAAGAGAAAATCCTCCTTGGGAGAGAAAAAATGCCTGCCCTATCTTTTCCTGATAGAGAGTGACCTATTTGCCAGGGTACAGCCTAACCCCCCTCCACTTACCACAGAAAGCAGGTAGGGCTGCCACCCTGTCTTGCAATGACCTCAAAAGAGGAGCAGTCTTCCTACTCTGGAGCCTTCATGGCTCTGGATAACTACTGTATGTGGTTCTTGAGCTGCCCTTTCTTTGTGATCCTTAATTAATAAGTGGGGGTTATCTTGACAAGACTCTTCTGAGAAGGCTTAAGTTTGGAAAATGCAAACATTTCATTCTGGCTTTTCTGTGATGAAGTCCATTGGTGTTTGTTGCTGAAATGCTGGATTTTACATGGAGCTTTAGACTAGTGATGATGGCAGGAGATGGGAATTTAGTGAGCAGAAAGGCAGTCATATTGAAATCTCTCCCTAACTCCTCACACCTTTAGTGTACCATCTGATTTCATGTAAATGTGTGTGCATTGCTGTCCTGAGGATGTTCAGATGGCTAACCAGAAGTCTTTTTTTGTGTGAGTATTGGTATCCTGCTGCACTGACATCTGGTGTATTCTTTTGTTGGTGAATGAACAAAATAAATATCTGAGTTAAGAACAGTCCTTAAAAGCAGTGACTGAGAAATTTAAGAATTGGCATGAAAAAAGCCACAGGTGTGAAATGTCTTCCAGTCAAAGTAACGGAGGATTGAGAATCTCGCTTTAGCCCCTACTCTGACAGAGAACGCATAGCAATCTCAATACACCAAGGATTTCCTTAGGCCCAAGGGAAAGAAATGTTCTGTAGCTTTCCACCTATATTATTCTTATTTCAAGTTCTTTGGAACAAAGGCTCACATTTACCACATGTCTGTATGCTGCTTAGAATAGTTGGATGCTGGTCTAGATTTGCCTGTAGATATTCCCAATATTTCAAGTATTTCTACTTTTTAATTATTATTTTAATGCTATGCATTCCCTTAAGGGAATTTATACTCTTCTAGTATTTCTCTTTCCTATTATGGTTCATTCTTAATCCACTTGAGTTTCACTCCCATAAGCAGCATATTCAAAGCCACAAATAATTACACTTAATAATTATGTCCACTTTTGCCTATTGTTTTCCTGTTTTTTCATTAATTTATTTATTTAAGACTGTGTGATTGTGTCAAAGAAACTAATAGCTAGAAGTCCATGGCTGTTAGCAGGAGATATGTACCTACCCTTCTCTGCAATGGAGGAAAACAATTTATCTGTGTTAACTGTTGCCTAGTGACTTTTATGTTTGTAGCTCATGGCACTCTGGAGCCTGCAAGCAAATAGATTTACATATTGTTGTGTCAGGTTACAGGATTTTCAGTTTTCTCTGCCTGAAGATGGGAAATAGGAAATAAGAAATGATAATTTGGTCAATGAGCCTTAAAAATATGTGGTCTTTGCATTGCAATTACCTTTCCAAATATACAAAGAAAGTATTCCCCATAATGAGAACACATTCTGAATGAAGTGATATATAGTTTTCATGGAGACCTTGAAGCAGCAGCACACATGCTTTGCCTCTGGAACACCAGATGGGACTGAGCTTGGGATCAGTAGCTGACTCCAGAGTTTCTGGTGTGGTACTTTCAGCTGCTGGGTTAACACAAACCTGGAGAAAGGGGATACGCATTTGCTGAGATTAGTTCCTTGCAATAGGTCATCCACAAATGGTAAGTCATCCACACATAGTCTGGCAGGTTTTTAAGGTTTAGAGAGTGAATACATAGACTTCAGAGCAGCCTAGCAGCAAAATAAAAGAGAATACTTGAAATCCAAAAGCTGAAATCTCTTCCTGAGGTGTTAGGAGCGTTTCTGTACCCTACAGATGCTGTGTTTCAGATGAATAAACACAAATGGTATCAATAAGGCCTTAGGTATGGTGCTTGCACTTCCAGTCAGTCTGGTTTTGACCGAGTGCCTGATGTGAAACAACCTGATCCATGCAGGGGACAGGGGATCTCATGTGTGTCTGCTTGCACTGGTGAGGCAGGGCTACTTCTTGGACCCAGCAGGATGTAAAGGGGAAAACATGGGGTCAGTTTTTTCAGACCTTTGTTTAGTTGCTAGAACTACCTCCTAATGTTCACAAGCAGGACACATTCTGCAAGTCTATCTTCCTTGAGCAAATACAGAAATTCTCTAGGAATTTTACTAAGACAAAAGTTCCCAGAATTTTTCTTGTGAGAACAGAAGCTGGTAGTGATGATGGGGATCACTGTCTGTAATTTCTGATTTCCTTGCTGTATTGTATCATTTCTCAGTCGTTCAGAATAATCTTGTACACAGTTTTAACTGCTTGCCACATACAGAGGGAAGCTATTGCTTAAAACTATTACAAGAAACAAGTGGTGATTGTATCCCACCCTGCTTATCTATAATTTTCACAGGTTATCACAAGCCAGCAGATAATTCAAACTCCATGGTACTTATGAGGAGATTAATATCCCACTTTCATGACATATGTGCAATTGCTTCTTTAGCAGGCTTGTGTATTATTTCTTATGTATATATACTTCCTATTAGAGTGCTTACTCCAAATGAAAAGCAGTCACTTACCAGATTAATAATGTTGGTACTGAAGTATAATTCATAATACATTGATGATTGCTTTGTTTGGGGAGGTAGGACAAATTAGCCAAAGGGGTGGAACAATAAGGGTAAGTTACAGGCTGTTAAGGCTTCATGTGAGCTTCCTTCTCATTCAGAAGGAAAGCAACCATTACTGGCCTAATTCCCAAAGGATTTCATTCAGCTCTACTGGACTAAAGCCATGTGACTTTGAAATTAAAGCATCTACACAGGGATTCAATAAATGCCTTGCAGTGGGATTAACCTCTGGTGAAATAAAGCATTAACTTCACTCTTTTCTGGAGGATCTCCAGATAGAAAAACTGTCTTGTAATTGTAGATGAAGCCAAACACAAAAGCATAATTAGGTTTTCAAATGACTGCTGACATAAATGTGGTCAGACCCTGTCAGTCAGCAAAATGATAAGGTATCCCGGTCCTCCATTTCTAGTTTTTCTAAAGTTTAAGTTTTCGTAGAAAATATAACTCAGAAAATAGGGCTTTGTATTACTTAAAATTATTACGTTAAATTAAGCTGAATCCATTTGAAAATGGTTTTGGCATTTTTTGTGTATCCATGTGGAATGTAGCCATGATCTCCTGAACATGCAAGAGAAACAAGATAAAAATCTCAAAACCATAGGAATAGAGACAAAAAAGTACAAACTGTGTGACTTATAAAAGTGCTAGGCCATAAGTGTAATATTGTAAGTATTTGCATCACAACTTAAAATATAAACTAGAGGCAATGCAAGTAGGAAGCATAATAAATGTCACTAACTGACTCAGTGACTGATGTAGGAAGCTACTGAAATTTATGTGTATTGTTACAGATTCCAATTAATTAAAAATCTGCACATTCCAAAGTAAAGTCTACTAGGAAAAGTTAATAAGTGTGAAATTATCGACATGAGTTGCTTTTGAAACTGAAATAGCTACAGTCCAGGCTGAATAAAAAATAAGTACACTTCCTAACAAGATGCAGTGCAGTCACTCCTCAGACCCATTGTCAATGTGCGGTCCTTTGGAATTTGTTTAGAGAAGGTGATTTTTGTGTCTTTATAAATGCAAATAAAAAAGGTTTCTATGCATATATAAAAATAAAGTATCTGAAGTTAAAACTCTTTAAAGCAACAGAAGCCTTCTTGTGTCATCCAGATGCATGCTACAGCAAAAATAAAAACATATTAAGAAACAACTCCAAACAAAAACCTGTGCAAAGTAACATACTTCATACATGGTCTTTCTATAAACACATAAAATCAAGGCAAATCATTCTGAATCCAAACTAACAAAACAGAATTACTTTTGCCTCGTAATGTAAAGTATGGGCATATCCCAGGGTGTTTTATTCCATTGTAGAAAACTTTGGCAATATGTATGCCTTGGGACTGATTGAGATATGAAGTGCTAGCAGCACCATTTCAAGAAGTGATCAGGTGCCATGAAGAATCACTTCAAGAACAGTTTGTTTTATTACAATTGTTAATGTTGTTGAGTCTTTATATGGGCAGTACAGTACTTCAACTTTGTTTAGGTAAATCTGAGATATGTTTTGGGCAGATCATCTCTTAAATAAATAATTATTTTCTTCACTTTTGTAGGTTTTTTAGTTTTTCATTTGTTTGTAAGTTGGTTTTTTTTTCAATTTAAGACTATTAAATTTGAAGGTGAACTGTCTCATAAAGTTGTGAGCTTACTGTCTCGTTCCGAGAAGCTGGAACCCCAGATAAGGATTTTGTGAGTATTCCAGAAAAAATACAGTTAATTTGTCAAAAGCCCTTTACAATGCCACTTCCAGAAATTACTAACTAAGGGAGTCCAAGCAGGAATCTGCAATAATTTGCATGCAACTCTGCTATCCTAGCCTGCTCAGAAAGCCAGGGAAAATAATGAGCCATTGGCAGACCATAAGACCTGGTGATCTGTGACAGAGATGCCAGTACATCCATTTCACACACCTGTGTCTATGAAATTACTCACCATGCATTGCATGTCTCCCTGCTGATGTTACAAGAAGCCTGCAGCTCATTTTGGTACAAACAAATCTGTGCCATGAGTTGACCGTATTGAACTTGAGTACAGTCAGTTATTTTTGCAATGCCCAGCACCACTCCATGTGGAGATTCTCTGCCCAGCTGGGACCAGTCTGGTGGCAGAAGCAAGAGGTTAGCACCCCAAAGCATCATTCACAGGATAAACAGTGCTCAGATGTCCCACCAGTACAGCTGCTCTGCCTCCACATAACTGGGAAGGGGTTTCCATGTGGCATCTACCAGCCACGTGTGAAATCATCTTGCCTATAGTTAGCTGGGTGATTTCTGTGCCAAATCCCATCTTTCAGGTGCCACCTGACAGCACTTTTCAGAGCCTTATAGTTCATGCAGTCATGAATGACACAGACAATCTAATAGCGCAAAGTCTGCCTCTATCCCTGAAGCAAAGCTCAGCAAGTTTAGGACACCAGCAACACCATCAATTCACCTCTGCATTGTTTTTGGGACAAGGTATCATATACTTCCGGCAACTCTGTGCTGCTCTTTGTCCTCCTAGTTTGTAACTTCTGAAGTAATGAGCTTTAGCAACATTTACTCTTTCACGCAGCAAGCTCCACCTAACCTCTGACCATGCCTTTCTCGGACAGTTACATTTTCCTGCACAGTTAATAGGAAAAGGTAAGAAGTGCTGAATTATGTGCTAAAAAATATGTGAAAATTCAAATCTCTGTAGTTAAGAGGAAGAGCTGAATGTGGTTTGATTCAAATGCACATGTAGACTAATTTTCAGCCAGTTTACTTTGTTGTAGAGAAATGAACAAATAGGAAATTCAAATATAACTCAACAGCTCAGACTGTATGGCCAGTTGTCAAGTCTGTGTTACCAATCCTACCAGTATACCTAAATGTTTCCTTTAATTATGAAAGTATTTACATTTCAGAACTGTCCAAGACTTTAGTGATTGTTCTGATGACTTAAGCCTTCATCATGCTTCAATTTCATAAATCTGAATGGTGATTGGACAGACGTACGAAAGAATGAACATTCAGGTCAAGCCTTCATGAAAAGAAAAACTTGTAATTTTAAATGTACATGACAGGCCCTCTTGACTTTATTTATACAACAAGAAGGCTAAGCAGGTAAGGCATGGCCACATAACAAAATAACACCTAGGAACCTTTTTAAAACCTAATTGAGCCCTAATGCTGTACACCTCATAACTGTAATATCGTTAGAAGTTAATATTGAATGCAAAACAGAATGTGTTCCCCTAAAAGTTGTCAGACAAAACTATAAGAAAGATGTGTTACTATTAACTCTGAAAAAGTTTTCCAAATTTTCTTTGTTTAACTTTTGGATAATGTGTTGAGTCCCTTGAAATTTGGACATTTATGCTACTGATCCTATTGTAACTAATAGTTCTTTTAGTAATGGTTGGATTTTCTTCCTGTAAAATATGGTAACTAAAAAATTCTAAAGCAATGCTGAAACTTTTGCTCTTTTTGTAAAATATTTGCATATTTTTTTCCTGTGTGAAAATTTGAGTGGAACTTAAACTAAGGAGTTTATATTTTTTATATGTATCTCAGTGAAGAATCTCCTTCCTCCTTTGTAAAACCTTTAAAATAATAAAAATAAAACAAAACAAAACAAAAGCTTTTCTACTTTCCAGTAAAATTCCAGAATTAATATAATCAAGCTGTATGTATGATTGTACTCCTATATGCTCATTATTAAACAACCTGAAGAATAATTTAGGTGATCTCTACGAGGAAATCATGTTCTTTAGAAATGAAGGAATCTGTACTAGCATTTTGGCCATCAGCAATGTAAAAGTCAGTCTAGTAAAAAAGAAATATGATCTTTTTATGTTCAATAAGGGTCAAACCCTAAAATGAGTGAAGCTTGTGTCCTCTATATTAAGTTGCCCTCAAGTATTGAAAATTTCACCAGCAAGAGCCATATCACACAAATGTGTATTTAATAACCTCAATGAAGCCTAGTATGGAAAAAGTTTTAATCATAGATCTGATTGTCTGTCCACTTGAGCACAGAATTATGTAGCTTAACATTGCATGGGATAAATACAAAGAGCCTTGAATCTTGAGGATAGTACCAGAAATAAACTGCTTTAGACACAGTTTCACTGACAAATTGAGGCTAAACTGGGTCTGTTGGAGGAGCAACCAAGCTACAAGGAGATGAATTATCTATTAATACGCTTACAAGAGACACTGCTTGGGGCAGAAAATTAAGTACAGTGTAATATATGATATACCAACAATTCATAACAGAAACTGAAAGGCTGATAAGTTATGTTGGATTGGCATTTAGCACTTTCCATGAGATAAATACTATTAATTGATTTGGATTTGATATTGTCATTAACATGTAGCCTAATTCTACTTTTACATCACTATTAATCAGGATTAAATCTAGTCAAGTCAGTAGCTTCACTCAGCATTTCCAGGCTCCCAAATATCAAATTACAAAAGGTAACTTATTAATGAAAAAAAAAAAAAGGCAAATTATTCATTTCTACTACTGGAGCCTCTGTCCTGAAGAATATGAAATGTGTGAAAAACCTCTTGCTTATGAATCCTTCAAGTGAAGGGTTAGACACTGGTTATTGAAAACTGAAGAAATGAAAGCTTCTGCAGAATCTGCCATGGACTGTACTTTAGTTCTGCAGCTAAGATTTCAATTTTTGTAGCACATGTATCCTGAGAGGGATGGAGCACCTCTCCTATCAGGAAAGGCTGGGATTGTCCACTCTGGATAAGAGAAGGCTCTGGGGTGACCTTACTGCAGCCTTCCAGTACATGAAGGGAGCCAAAAAAAAGATGGACAGAGACTATTTACAAGAGTATGTAATGACAGGAGAAGGGGAAATTGCTCCAAACTGAAAGACAGCAGGTTTAGATATTATGAAGAAATTCCTTATTGTGAGGGTGGAGAGGCACTGGAACACGTTGCCCAGAGAAAGTTGTGGCTACCCCATCCGTGAGAATGTGTATAGCCAGGCTGAATCAGACTCTGAGAAACCTGTTCTAGTGTTAGGAGTACCTGATCATGGTAGGGGGCTTGGAACTAGGTGACCTTTAAGATACCTTCCAATCCAAACCATTCCATGACTCTATGATTCTATGAAATGTCACCAGAAATCACGGTGGAAAAATGCACGAATTTGATATGACGAGGTTTAAGGAGCAGTGAGTAACAAATTAGGATAAAATTATCTTCAAGGTTTTCTCATTTGGAATGACTCTAGATTTTGGTTTTCAAAATGTATAGTTATTTCACAAAGTTAGCAGAGTGGGTAATATACACGAAGGGTAAGATTTGATTTCCATGTGACTAATGGAGCTGTCTGCTATTTTAAGCAGAAACCTGTTAGATTGATATTGTGGGGGGCAGAGGGAGGTTGTGAAAATTAGCATAAATATCAGAAGTAACTATCATTAGATATCAGAGTCAACAAACCATTTGAATAGATAAAACAGCTGAATTTTGTGAGCCCTCAGGCCATGTACAGACCTTGCAAGTCTGGTTATGTTGATTTTGTAGTTTTCCTGAGTTGCGGAGAAACACTTGTAAAACAAACCAGTTTTTATTGGAAGATTCTGCTACAAAACCAGTGTCTCCCAAGAACGGAGTAACAGAAGAGATGTGCCCCTACGAGTATAGACGACTGTTTCCCTTGCTTTGGAACAGCTGGTCTTTGTTCTACAGGCAATTACATAGGTATTGTCAGAACCTGCTACCATCCCTCACCATGTAGGGTTTTACACGAGGAATTCTGTTGATGCTCATGGTTACTGACGATCAGTAGCAGAATCCAGATGTGATTAACATGAGGCAAATGGGAGAGGAGGGGTGGGAAAATATAATAAATGCATAAAATGTATAACTTTAAACACATACACAATTTAAGGACTTTTAGAAATATTGATTTCACCAGCACAGTAAAAACTGCCTAATACTCCAAGTTACACATCCTGCACTTCCTCTGATAGCCAAAAACCAAATACCCCAGGAAAATTTATGAATACAAAACCAAGTCCTTCATGATAATTTAATACAACTGTTTTTAAACTTTCTGCTGCCTTTTTCCTCCGCTAAGTTGCAACCTTTTCAGCAACTAGAAGTTCACAAAAAGACATATCATCTCAGTATAGCTGTGTTTTCTGTACAATATAATTTCAAAGCCACAGAATACAGTCGTACTTAGGGAAAATGCCTGTGATTTGGTGGTTTGTGTTTTTTATTATTTTATACCTTCTTCCAACAGATTTTTACTATACTTGACATATTGATGCAAGCAGTATTTTGGTTTTCCACTTCTAGTAACAAGCTGTTTTCTTTCTCACTGTTAAACATATTTTTTATATTTCAACAGCTGCCTGATAGGAGGGAAGCCAGAGGTATATTTCAGTTCTAGTCCTATAAGAGGCTTTTTACTACCTTTTAGTAGAGAACACTGGATATTTGTAAATTTCCCATGGGACAGCTTGATTGCATAGTCTTGAATTGCATTAACATTTGGCTTTCCTGGCCAGCTTGCAGCTTGTCAGCTGTGTGTTTAGTTACACCTTGAGTCCCTGTAGGACTGTTTGGCTATGGTCTTGTGAAATAAAATAGTGGTGGCTGATGTCTGCAGCTGGATTTCAAAGTATCTGGATGACTCTGGTGAATAGTGTAGTTTGAGTAAAGTAGCAGTGTGGAAACATGCCCCATTTCTCTCTCTCTCCTTCCTAGTGTTTCTTTGTATTACAAAGCTAAGAAACGCTTTAGTTCTGTGTGGCTCATTTTCACTGTGTTTGTGATGTGTTGTCATGTTGTGGGGTAGTTGTGAAGCATGGTTTCATGACCACCTGTGCTGCCTCCACCTTTACTCTTAGAGACACTGTAAAAGTCTCAGCAAGAGACTGGGGGATGGGGAGATAGCTTCAGGACTTATGGTGTTCAGGACCTTCAATACCTGGGCATGAGTAGCTCTGGGCTCCCCACATGGGTCCCTGGGACTTTTCCAACACACAGCTGCTGTCACATACAGCCATCTGTGAGTAACACTGCTGCCTTATTCTCTTCAGCCTAAGCACCCTTCCCAGACCTGAGGGGCTGGTAAATTAATTGAGCTACTGCTGTGGCACATTGCCCATTTCCAAATGGGCGGTCTCTAGGACTACAAAGGGATCTTCAAAAGAAGTTGATTATGCAAAGGTCCATAACTGAGTCTGGTACTGTCTCATAACCATTTAGCCTTGAGCTTGAATGTGCATCTCTTTCATGGTTTTCTCACCTACCGGATCCTACCAACCCTTTTCTCCTTCTACACTGCTATTCCTACTGACTACTAGGAATAAATCTGTGAGCTGATGATGTAGGTGCGTGGCCAGACATGGCTTTTCAGAGTGCTTGGATGTTGTATGTCATACACAAAAGTGATTAATCTTCACCCTCATCTGCAGGTGGCATCTGATGGTGTGTACTTTGCTTTTCTACAGCCAGCAGCCTGTCACCTGCACAGTCACTATTTTTCCTAACAAGCAACAGAACCTTCAGCCAGAATGTGTAGATACACAGGTCCATGTAGAAGGGGGGAAAGTTAAACAGAAGGGTTTTCATTTTTGTGAATTGCATATTTTACAATGCACAGTGGTGTGTTACCTTATGCAGTCCTTAAAGGTCTTTTCAAGCAATGCCTTGTTACAGGGACTCAGTAGTGTCTGGGTAGTTAAGGGTGACTTGGCTGATTGCTGGAAACAAAAATCAGCAAAAGACGCTGGTCAAGCTTTGCCCCATGAACACAGATGACCCTTATATTTTTCATCTATTTAATCACTTTTTTACTGGTTGTAGTGGTTTTGTTTGCAATCCATTACTTACTTATTTTCCTTCTGTGAGATAAGAATTAGGAGAAAGCAAAGCAGGCACAAAACTTTGAAGAATATAAAGAAGTTTATTAACAGAACAAAAAGAAAAAATAATAAGAGTCAGAATAAACTTTCAGAACACTTCTCCTCCCCCAACCCTCCTTCCTCCTCCCACAACGTAAAGACACAAAACTTGGGATTTTTCAGTCAGTTTACCACCTCTGTAATAGTCTTTCTCCAGTTCACTTAGGGAGAGGAGTGTCTTTTGCCCATGCTGTGGAGACAATCTCCGTAGGAAACAGTCCTCTCGTGGCTTCAGTGTCACAGCACAACAGCCACCCGGGGTGGTTCTCTGCTCACATGTGAAAGTTCCTTCTCTCAACTTACAGCTTTCCCCACAACTGTTTTCGAGGGTTCAATCTTAGCAAATGGGGTACTATTTTAAGGATGAGCTGTTCAAAAGCAAAGGTTCTCTTCATCTATCTCTGGGATCATCTTCATCTCTAGGAACAGAGGTCTTCATCTTCCCTGGGAGCAAGGGTCTTCATCACTTATCTCTGTCTGTTCAAGCTTCTCACTAGATCACAGCTACTTCAACATTTGCTTATTTCAGCACAGGTGCCTTTGCTCATGGTTGTGGTTTGAATGCGCCACCCCCCCATGCTTTTCTCATGAGATTACAAGGGGTTTACTGATGTATCATAGTTCATCACCATAGCCTTACAAAAGAATTTCAGCTTCTAGGTTTGAAGCATCTCCTCTTTCTCCTCTCTCTGGGTTTCAGCTTTTCCTTCTTCACTGATCTTGGTGTCTCTGTGGTGTTCTACAATGTGCCTCTACTCTTCCCTTTCCTTTAATTTGGGAGAGGATTGATGTCTGCAAGTTTCATCAGTTCTGGGGAATCTTACAGTGCTGAAAGGGTTGATCCTACCCGGGCCTTGCAGCTAGAACTTACCTCTCACTGTTGGTGAAGTGATCTCTGCCGGGCGGTGGCCGGAGCTCGTAGCAGAGTTTCATTTCAGCAGCCGCACTGCAGGGGCCAGCCCAGCCCAGCCCAGCCCAGCCCAGCCCAGCCCAGCCCAGCCCAGCTGCGGGCTGGCCCGCATGGAGCAGGAGTGGCCAAGATCTTGGCAAGCCGCACCACGGGCCGTTGCCTGGCCCTGCCGGGCCGAGTGGGCATGCCAGTCACCTGTCCAAAGGCCAGAAGCAACAGAGAGCTTCCCGGGCTTGTTTGTACTTAAATGTGTTTTACAGAGGTGTGTTCAGCTTTCTTAAGTGGCTCAACAGAGTTGTCAGTATTCAAACTGGCCAGTTGATTGGTTTGTAGGGTCTGAAGGAAGTTAGAGCAGCCCATTGCAAAAACATCACTTCCGTAGCTGGTGGATTTTTTCCTTAACTAAAACTCAAGCTGTGCTAAACCGCGACAGTTGTATAAGTGTTGTTTTGCCTACATATTACCTCCTTATTGTTTAATTTGAATTTTGTATTTTCAGCTCAAAAACAGCTTCTTGAGGCAGGGGATCTGTTCAGGATCTTGTCAGTGTCCAGTGTGTTTACACGCTAAGTTTGTAAGAGCAATTTGCAAAGGTTACCAAGGAGAAATTAGAAAAGGGGATAGATTTGGCCCCTGCTGCAGTCTGAGTGACTTTGTCACTGTCCCCCAACAAGATCAGTACATTTGGACCAGTAGTGCTCTTACTGTTGGCTCTTCGTAGAATGGTTTTGGTGCAAAAGACATTTGCTTCTATTGCAAGTGTTACCTGTCCCAGGTCCACAGCCTCCTCAGCCCAGCCCTAACAATTTGGGGGAACACAGGGTATCAGTGATGCATTGCTGTATGAGAGTGGCTGCATGCAAGAAATTACCTGCCGCTCGTTTGTAGGAGTCACCTAAAAAAAATGTGTCCTACAACTGAAGGGAAGGTCAACAGATGTCTTCTGGTGCTAGCTTTCTCAGCCTATCTCTCACAATCAAATTTGACTTCTCTCAGTCAAATAACAAAGTTTTCCTTTGGAGGTTTAAATGTCAGATCATTGTAGCAATGTGCCTTGTTTTGTGTGAGATTGGTTGTTATGGCCAAATGCAATTTTTATGGGCAATTAAGTGTTATCTGCCAGAGACTCTTCTGTTGACCTTTCTTGCTTTCCAAACAACTAGTACCTCAGGTTTGGCCCACCTGGCTATTATCTCTCTTTCCATTACACAAGAATGTGCTAATGGTGGCATGGTACATGCAAGAAAAATCTAAAAAAGCACAGACAGATTACTTGAGTGTATAAGTACTAGAAAAACATAAATTTACAAATGGTACAAGTTCAGTGAAGTATTCTATTACACAACTCTTGTCCAAAATTTGAATCAATTATTTTAAGCTACTGCCATTGTGCTCTGTGCTCTGAGAATTTTAAAAATATGTTTGGAGAGACCTAAATTTTCAACATTGAGCTCTGGAGATTCCTGCTTGGATTACATAATGGAGTTTGAGTTACTTTGAAACTAATATTTTGATGCATGAAAATTGGAAAATGTAAAAAGAGCTTCGTCTTTTGTTTGTCTCTCTGAATAAAAGCACCATGTAACCCTACCTTTGTATAACTGTAAAGCAAATAATTGGACATCTGCCAGTAAACAAAAGGGAACAAACCCATACTGTCATTTTGCAATTCCCAGAAGAAATCTTACACTAGAAATAGCTATGCTGAATTGTAAATTTGAAATAACTAAATGGAAGTTGACCTATGCAGAATTAGGACATGTTTTTTTGTATTTTGTCTTTTGTAATGCCTAAATAAACTCATAATTTCTCAATGCACCTTTCTGCACAATATTTACAAGTTCTACTCCTAACAAGGTTATTTTTTACACTTAAGGGTAAAAGGGTTGAACCAGCAAAAATGACTGGAGAACTCCTTCTTCTCTGTCTTCTCCTTCTCCTCCTTTGTCTTCTTCTTCTTCTTCTTCTTCTTCTTCTTCTTCTTCTTCTTCTTCTTCTTCTTCTTCTTCTTCTTCTTCTTCTTCTTCTTCTTCTTCTTCTTCTTCCCCTTCTTCTTCTTCTTCTTCTCCTTCTCCTTCTCCTATTAAGTAAATAGAGGGTACTCTCACTTAAGTGCTGAACAGTTTTTTTGGGCTGGGACTTTAAATCCAAGTTTGTATGAATATTTTAAGTTTCATCCTGCCACCACAACTGTTCTACTTTCATTTGTTAGTGGATATGATGCAACTGGCCAGCTCAGCAATGACAGGCACTTCTGTTAGGTCTTTCCATGGTTTGTGTAGTAACAAGTTAACTGAATTTTTAGTTTGTTTGATCAGGTATTAGGCTAATTCTCTGGTAAAATATTGAAGGAAATAGTGTCAAAGGCTTTAGTAAAGTCCAGGTAAAGAAAAACCACACAGCTTTCTCATCCACTGAACAGGTCACCTTGTTGTGGAAGGAGATCAGGTTGGTCAAGCTGTACCAGCCTTTCCTAAACCTCTGGGTCTGATACCATGATTGGCCTGTATATGCTGCATGCACACTTTGTAAATGAAGCCATCCAGCTCATTTCTTTTCAACCATGTCATCTATCCATCAAATGTGTTCCTCTTCCTTTTAGAGGCAAGAACATTGTGTAGAACAGTATCAAATGCATTCAACAAATCTAGGCAGATGACATCAGTCACTCTTTCCTTTTCCACAAGTGCTGTAATACATCACTGAAAGCCATCAGATTCGAGAGGCATGGTTTGTCCTAAGTGAAGCCACATTGGCTGTCACCAGTCACCTTTCTGTTTTCCATGTGCCTTAGCATAGTTTCCAAAAAGATTTGCTCCATGGTCTTTCCAGGCACAGATTTGACATTCGCTGGCCTGTAGTTCCCGAACTTTTCCTTTTTGAAAATGTGGAATATGTTTTTCAGTCACTGGAAAGTTCACCAGAATGCCACACGGGTATTATGGATAAGGGCTTAACAACTTCTTCCATAGTTCCCTCAGAACCCTCAGAAGCATCTCATCAGTCCCCAGGTATACTGATGTTCCCAAGATGGTTTGAACTTGATCTTATCCCTATCCCTTACTTTCATTTTTGTGAACTGGGTTGTGTGGCTAGATTTCTTGCTAGTGAAGACTGAGGCAAAAAATTTTTTGAATATCTCAGCCTTCTCCATGGCAGTTGTAGCTGAATCCCCGATTTCACTCATCAAGTCAGGTGGTACAGCATCTTTCATCCTCTTTTGTTAATCTATGTGCCTGAAAAAATTCTTGTTATATTTCACATCCCCAGGCAAGTTCAGTTCCAGGTGTGCCTTGAATTTTTTCATCCTGTCCCTGTCCCTGTGCTCTCAGGCCACATCCCTATTTTCTCTCCAAGATGTATATCCCTGTCTCCACTGCTTTCCACTTTCTTTTGCATTTTGGTTTGGCTAAGAGGTCTTGACTTAGCCATACTGGCCTCCTTCTGCCTTCCCTGCCTGACTTCGCCTTGTATTTCTAACCCTACCTCTCTGATAAGTTCTTCTCCCATAGTTTTTCTACTGAATAATAGGTTCAGCTGTGCCTCTCCTCTGGTTGGGTTTTCAACCACTTCTACTAGGAAGTTTTCCTTAATGCAATCCTCTGTTTTCTTGGACTGCTTGATGTTACTTGTTGCACTTTTCTAGCAGATGTCTAGGTGGCTGAAGACCCCAATCAGGATCAGAGCCTATGACCTTGTTGCTGTCTGCAGGTCAAGAAAGAATTTTTCATCAGTCTCCTTGATCAGGGGACCTTTAGTGAGCACCAACCCAAAAATTACCCTTGTTTTCTTGGTCTCTAATTTTCACCCATCATTTCTCAAACTGTGTATTGCTGTTCTTCAAAGACAGCTCTGTGCAATCAGCCCAATTTTTGACACAAGGGGCAGCTCCCCCACCTCTCCTTCTTTGTCTGTCCCTTCTGAATATTTTGTAGCTGTCAGGCAAAGAATGGGGTATTCATTCTGCTCCCTGTCTCTGTCTTCCAGCTCAGGGGATGGGGTGCCCCCAAAACAACAGGTCTTACTATTAAAGACTGAGGAAAAGAAGGCCTTAAGTACGTCATAATTTTCCTTATTCTTTGTCACTATGTTTTGTGTGCATCCAATAATGGATGGAGATTCTCCTAACTCTCCTTTTGTTCTTAATATATTTATACAAACATTTCTTACTTTCTTTTATGGCCATAGTCACATTGGGTTCTAGTTGGGCTTTGGCCCTTCTAGCTTTCTCTGTGAATAACTTCACAACATCATTGTAATTCTCCTGGGTTGTCTGCCCCTTCTTCCAAAGGTCGTAAAGTCTCCTTTTGTCCCTGCATTCCTGACAAAGTTCTCTGTTCAGCCAGACTAGTCTTCCTCACCAGCTCATCTTTCAGGACATGGGGACAGCCTGCTTCTGTGCTTATAAGAATTCCTTCTTGAGGATTGTCCAGCCTTTCTGGACTCCATTGTCCCTCCGGACAAACTGCCAGAGACCTCTGTTAACCAGGCTCCTAAAGAGGACAAAGTGTGACCTTCAGAAGTCCATAAACCTTTAATAAAACCATCACAGGTACAGAAATTATTTTGTCAGCTATCCTGCAAAGGACCATCCCTAAAGGCAGCAATGGGTACAAATCCATAGTTCTGTCTGTCACTCTTAACTTCAAATTTTTATACTTTCTTCTTCATTGACTATTTTATGTGTATTTCTCTCAGGTTTTAATACAATCTATTTTAGACAAAAGGGCTGAAGAAATGCTGTTGCCAAAGGTTTTCTCTTATCTCTTCTCATACAAGTTTCATGACTATGAACTACAGAAGAAAATTTTGTTGTCTGTAGAAGAACTATTTTTATGCATAGTAATAACACCAATAATTAAAAAAGAATAGAATGGTTAGGGTTTGCAGCAGAGTCAAGAGAATGCCTTGCTGAAATTTTGAAGAAATACTTAAAAAATTCGCACAAGAAAAAATCAAAGCATCATTCAAGTGCTTCAAGTAAGAAGTTTTTTACAGTAAACCGGGTAAACATTTGTGATATCAAAATAAAACCATTTAAGTTTACACATTATTGCTTTCTGAATTAGCCAAAGGTACATATTTGATCCTCATGAAAGGAAACTATTTTCTGATACAGGGAGTGAAGCAGAGTTACATAATCTATTAGTTCTGTGAATTTCTTCTTTTAAGCAAAAGCTTTTACTCTTCATTCTGTAGAAAGTTACTTTCCAGAATTCAAAAGTACATATATAGGTTTAAATGTCTGAGATATATGCATTTTAATAATAACAAGTCTTGAGCCTGAGTAGTTTTCATGAACTTAAAATGGAAGAATGAAACTAGAACTGTTTACACTGCTATGTTAAACCACATATAGGAATACAGTACTTCTCTTCAAACATGCTTTTATGAACTTCAAACTGCAAGATGAAAAACTACAAAATACAAGAAGTATGCATATCTAGATTTAGACTGAGTAATCTAAAAGCTAAAAATATTCTCCTGAAAAAATGTCCTGAAAATGTTTCAATCACCATTTAAGTAAGGTTTTAATGTTCTAAATCACCATGTAAAATACACCAGCTTTCAAGTCTCTGTGTGTACGCTAATATCATGACAGATATTTCACCTGTTAAAGAGTTGTCTCAGATGCAATACCATTGATAAGTGATTATATTTGAGTTACAGAACTGCTTAGTGATGTCTTCCTTTGCTACTCTTATACAAACTGAAAATATTTTCCATAAAATATTTGCTATAGGACTGACAACCGTGACAATTGCCTTTTAAGACCCCAGCATTGTGCCTGGCAGGTGTAGGTGTAGGGTTATTATGTTTCTTTCACCTGGTAATCAGTGACAAATCTCTACTGATTCTAGTAATTAGAGTGAGTCTCTGCAGAAGGAACAGGTCACAACTAATTCCTCTGCCCTAATCTCATATTGAGTCATATTCCCTGAGCAGTTCTACCAGGGTAGCCACCTTCTGCATTACTAAATGGCATACAAATTCATCACTTATAGTGCTCTTCTACAGTAACTGGAGACTTGAAAGCATCTGCTAAAAATCCTGCTGTAGCTAGAAAATACCTGGTGATGATCACAGTAGCATGTGTGCAGTGTTTGTCTTGAGAAAACTCTACAAGCTCAATATCTTTGCAAGTTCTAATTTAATTACACTTTGCATAAAGAAGTTCTGTCTGAAGTGTTTGTATGACAATCACTTCCTCAATGTCAATAGCACTATTATTTTTTTAACTAACTACTTTATATAAAATTGATTATTTACAAGTCTATCTATTTGGGTTTAGATTCCTGTGTATCTGATAAGCAGGTCATGACTTGTCGCTTTTAAAAATTTATTTTTTAAAGTAAATTGTGCTCTTTTAAGCTTTATTTCTTCCTCGTATGTCATGGTATTACACAGAAAGCATGTGTGTATTTGTGTATTGTATTTATTAAAAGTTTAAATTCTAGCTGAAATCTAGAGTCATGCTGAAAACCTAAAGGATAAACATCCAGTGAGAACATATTGTCTAATTAAAACATATCTCAGCTCTACTACCAGCTCAAACACAGACAGTGCAATTCATCAAATGAAGAGTTTCTCAGCCCTAGTTGAGAAAACTGGCAAACCCAAAACTTATATGGGTGTTGCTGTGAACTGTTGTGTAGCGGTCATGTACTATCAAAGAACAGCAGTGTGATGCAGCTGGTAAGATCATGTGCAAATTCAGTTATCATTTCACTGAGTGTTTGAGTTGAAGGAAAATTGTTAATGGAAAAGCAAAAGGACAAATTGTTTCAGGATGATGTAAGCATTGGAAGGAAAGCTTTATCTATGGGAGTTGTCATATAGAAAAAGATCACATTTTCAATAAGCTTATATATTTACATAGCCTATTTCTTTTTTCTTTGGATACCTCTTGTCTCTCTGATTCTTTAGTTCTAGTTAAATCATGTTGTGCTTTAAGAGGATTTTGCATTTGTCTATTACAGTGGTTGTTCCTGAAAGAAAAGTAGTGCAGTGAGGCCACACAATCTAACTGGTATTTATGTCAAAATACAGCCTCTGGCAATCTGAATGGATCAAAAGTACAATTAGCCCAGGGACTCTGATATGTGCACTTCCATAATTTGCAGCTTGTGGAGAAAAGAAGAAATTAACATCTCTACTTTCTCATCTGCAGAAGAAAGATAGCACTTTTATATGCCTATTTCTCTAGGGATATTGCTGATGGAATGTGATAGTCTAATTAATTTGCGGCAGTGTACATTGTGTGGTATAGTTTTTTCAAAGCTTTCTATAAAATATCAGGCTGCCTCTTCATACAAAAAAGTTGTAGCTAATAATACTACATTATGTGAATTTTCATATGAACAGTCAACTGAAGCTGCAGACTTGCACAAAAAAATACTACTGCAAGATTCAAGTCTATTTGTCATAGCTGAGAGTCATGTGTCTCCTCCATGCTTTAAAGTGAAAGAGAGGGGAAAATACTTTTATTATAAAAAAGTATATTTGATATCATGTGATCATCTTAGAAAGTGGTACACAAGTATATTTCCATTAGAGGTTATTTTTTCTCTAGAGAATCTCTTGTATTACACTTAATCATTATTCATTAATTAATTAATCATTAATGACTAGTCAAAAGTGCTGTTTACTGCATTTAAAAGCCTAATTCAGTAACCATCTTCCAGAGATGTTCTGTGCCTGTACTTCTTAATGCATATTTTATATTTAAAGGTGCATTGAAGCATTAAAACTGAAATCTTAAAACAAACCTCAGTTAAAAACACTGACTGTATTAAGAAATCTTGTAAAGAGACAGAAGTAAGAATTAATGTCTATGCTTGGCCGAAATTCGAAATTACAAAATTACTATAGGTAAAAGGGGGATTTTAGCATCCTTACACATAGAAATTATTTTTGCAAAGCTATGGTTCAAAAAGAAGACTATTGTGTCTTTATGCATTAAAGAGAATGCATACTGAATCAAGAATGATGGATTACCATGATGTAGATGTTATCAGAGTTGTGGAGTTAATGATTACTGCATTTTTTCCCTAGTGCTTTTCTGTAATTTTATATAGACTTTCTATCCTTGCTTTGATTAAGTCTATTATTTCTGTGGAGTTGAAAACTTTTATAGTGATCAAATCCTTGAAGACATTTTTAATGGGATATAAGCATGTGAGAGTGCCAAAATGCCTAGATCACACTACTCTCCTGAGGCTGTTATGAAATACTCAACCTGAATTAATTTCTACCACAGTGTTATTCAGCTGGGTCACCTCTTATCCTACACCTGGCAGTAAAACCTCAGCATCTACTGAATGCTGCTATATCTGCATCTATAGATGCTTCCAAATTAATAATACTTTATAACAATTTGGTCTTCAATTATTTTAGGTAAGGAAGAAGGCAAGGAATCTTAGGTAAAAATTGTTGAAATGCAGTCCATGGACTCAAATGTTACTGAAGTCAAGAGTGTGGCCTTGCGCACATGCTTGTATGGTACTTACACTTCACAAAATCTTCTTGCATTGACTTAAAGATGTCTGTCTGGTTTTGTTTGGATATTGATGTCTTGTGAAAACTTAATCTTGTGATCAATTTGTGATTATTTGTCTGCAGAATATGCAAATTGAGCACTCAAGGAAACTGAACAGTTTTAGGGTTCCCAAGTCTGAATTTGAGTAAATTTATGTAACAACATGGAAACACAGTGCACAGGTATGCAGCCCAGACACAAGTGGTTTCCTAAATATGAAACTATTCCACACAACTTACGATACATTGCTCTGTGTGTTCTACAAATCAATCTTTCATTCACGAGTCTGTTTGTATAGCCAAAGCGCAGATGGAAATTACAAACTAGTAAATTCAGTGCATGATACAGAAGGCTGGAGAACACTTTTTGAAAAACTAATCTAGACTTCATGTGTTGCCGTAACTATCACGATCATTTCCTTGATGTTACAGTATCTATGTATAAAATAATTCCCTTCCTCTTCAGAGGGAGGCTACACTGAATTCATTATGTGGGTCATTTAGCTAGAACACCTGTAAGTGTATCCTTTAATGAAATAAAAACTGAAAAAATCTGGTCAGGAAATTCCCCCTGCACCTTAGGCTACTAATAAACCTTTGGTGGGTTGAACCTGAGTTGATGGACAGTCATTTAGACCAACAATGCTTCTTGAAATTTACATATTTAAACTGCGTGGAGATGCGGGCACTTCTTCTTGGTGTTCAAGCCTCCCGTGGGGAGGGAGGGAAATGGGCCCTGGGCTCCATCTCTTGGAGCGGCCCTGGGCCTCCCCTCCCCTGGCCCCAGGGCACGGCCCCCGGGTAGCTGCAGGAGAACCCCTCAGAGCGCGGGCAGCTAAGAAACAACCATTAAGCTGCTGCGTAGCTGAGATGACCCAGTCTGGCTTCTAAGGACTGGAGGGCTCCCTTCCCCCTCCACGCAGCCCCGCGCAGACCCGGCAGGAGCCGATAGAGCTTTCTGCAACCAACACAGCCTATATCAAACTGAAGAAAACCCACCAAGCAGCCAGCTGCATAAAGGGAAAGAGGCTTTTTCTCCAGCATAAAGCCAAAGAAAATGAGTTCTTCAACATGGAGCCTTCAAGGTCAGAGAGAAAGAGAAAGGTGAGTCATGTGAGATGGAGCTGAAAATGGCGATGGGAAAAGAGGGCGGAGTTGCGCCCAGTGCGAAGCTTAAAAATACTTTTTGCTGGCCGTGGTAAAAACTTTAATATCACAAACTGTTCTTTCCTCTTTAATCCACTTAAAAAGACATGGGGGCGATGAGAATTTTGTGTGCAGCCTGTGGAAAAAGGAAAGTGGCCACAGCAGGTCATCTAAGAGTTGTAAGAGACTTTTAGACAATTTGTAAAAAAGAGAGCCGTTGCTTTTTAGGCTGGAATTTGCTCATCCTTAAAAAAGAAACACTCCATGTATGGCCCATGACTAGCAGTGTAGAAAGAATGGAAGATGCATGGGAGAGATGTTTTTCACGGCAGCAGAATTCTGGGTGGGTCTGTTGCTTTTTGGCAGTTTGGAAACCACGTGAAGCAAAAGAAACCTTTTTTCCTTTAATATTGGAGAGACTTTTAAGAACTGTAATACTGACCAAAATCATGGTTTGTTATCCTTTGCGTGAGTTGGGTAAAAGGGGGAGGTGCTGGAGGTAAAGGGGGTTTTGCTTTAATTTCTCATTATTTCTTTTTACTTTTAATTCTGTTAGTAACAAACTTATTCATATTTTTTAAAGGTTGAAGCCTGCTTTGCATTTCTCCAAATCCCTTATCTCACAGAAGGTAAAACATGCAAACAAAATGACTACACTTAATTGGTGTTTCCACCCGGTTTACAAACCAAACCCACTACATATAACATCCACCACAGCAAAAGTAAAATGGTCCAAAAATTCCTGATTCCATTCAAAACTCCATCCTGTAGTTTCATATAAAATTCAACTATTGTAGTTGAAATGAAATCCAGGCTGATCCAGCTAGACATCCTCCTCTCTAAATGTATATGAACATCCCACTGGGAGAAATGAATGATGCTTTCCAATTCTATAGTTGTCAGATTTGTAGATGGGGATGGAGTCATACCTTGCCCTTTCCCTCAGTGTCCTTAGACTCAGGCTAGACCTCAAAATTGTACAGGAGTAAAAATGCCAGTGTTCATTCACATACTGAAACAATCATGTAGAATCCCAAGAAACACTGAAACTCTGATTTCTACGTTTTAGATGGCTTGTTTTTGTGTTTGTGTTTGTTCAGTGGATAGGCAAATGATCTTTTCAGGTTGTTGAAATGCAGCCTCCTAAATATGATTTACTGTACAATGACACACTGGCTCACATCCACTGCGCTTTGAAATACAAGTGACAGGCATAGAAAATTTTCAGAGAAGCAGTAAATTTATGATTTCTTAAGCTACCAACATTGCAAAGTCAGAACAATTAATTCTAGTTTAAACATCACCATCCCCAGCATGGATTTTTTGCCTGTAACTAAGGTAGCATAATTGTCGATACGTATCCACAATGGAGTCCAATATGTCTCCCAAGCCTCTGCTCTTAAAATCTTGCACAGAAATAGTTTGAATTTTCTTGTGTCAGGGAAATAAGCATGACTAAATGCAAAGTATTGCTGTGCTGCCTTGCTTCTTAACCATCTACAGCCTCCTGTGTGTAATGTTGCATGTAACAAATTCAAAATGAGGGCCACATGGAAAACTTCAACTCACTCGAGATTTGTCCCTTCTGTAGATAACTTTCTTTACAATATGCTTCTCTATACTGCAGTTCTGACATAAAGCTCAATATGCTTCTATTTCTTTCATTATTATTAACTCATTTATCAGATTTTTTACTCTCCCTCATACAAGGAAAAGCCACCTAAGAAGTATATAGAAATGTTTAAATTATTTAAAAATGCAAGTAACTGTTCTTTCTATCCTCAAAACCTATTTTAAATTAGCCTTTTTCTAACAGTTATATTTTTTAATAATACAGATTTTTTATACATTTCATTAACCTGATGCCTCACAGAAGAAAAGTAACACAGTAAAACTGCAAAATGTACAGAGTTTTTTCCTATGCTATGCTGTTGCAAGATGTAAGCTGCACAGCACTAGAGCTCTTCGAGCCAGTATAAAAATCATAGTTCTAGAGGATCTCCTATGAAGCTCTTCTTTAAGTCACAGAATTGAAATAAAAAAAGGGTTTGAGTGATTTATATGCTTTTGCTGTGATAGATAACTTTTCAGTGCTAAATCTGTCATGGCAGTTATTAGGTTCTCCAGTGTTCCTCAAAACAAATTTTTGATAATATGGAGCTTGTGATTTTGGTCTTTTGGTTTGGTGGCTTGGGTAGGTTTTTGGAGTAAGTGGCATCACAAATACTGTCTCTTTTATTCAAAACTTTTTCAGATGCAGGATTTGGCCCCACAACCATTCCCTCTCATCTTATGCAGTTTCCTTTCATCCAGTTCAGTCTGATACTAGTTTATTCAGTCTGCCTGTCAGGCATAAAGAATGGAAATTTCTGTCTAAAGCTGTCAGAGGCTAACTTGCCAAGTAGGATTACTTGCTGCCTTGATTATGATTTCAGTGGTGTTTACCATACATTTTACTTAATGGAATTTCCTTGTTTTCATTTTTTAAAAGTAATTCTGTACTCAGCTGAGCTCCTTTGAGTTTGTCAAACGACCTATGATTTGACAGCTTCTTGGTCAAGTGCTCATCCACATACCCAGTGCCTGTGGGAGTCCAGAGTGCGGGGAATATCAACAGGTGGAATTCAAAACAGAATCCCACAAGTGCCCAGTGTTCCCATTCATGCTGTGAACACGTGTGTTAAAAGCCTCTTGCTGCCCAACTGTTTTGCAGTGAATGTGAGCAGTAAGATAGTATGCTGATTTAAACTCATGGTTATAAATTACTGGTCTCTTGGCAAATGAGCAGGAACACATTGCACCTCTGTAAAGAAAAGTATGCATAATAATGAGTGCACAGCTATTTAAATTGCTTGGTTATCCCTTGACTGAGCTGAATCATTTCAGTTACAGTAGAAAAAATTCAAGCAGAAGATGTTTTCTTTTAATAAAATATGGAAAAAGCCAAGAAAATCATTGATTTTTATCTAGTGACATTCAAAAGCAGTATCAGTGAATATGAAAGTTCTTTTCTAAACTTAACAAAAAAATACCATATTTGAGGAAAAAAGGAGCTTAAATATTGAAATTTTATACTATGAATTTTCTCTTGTTAGAGGTGTCCCTTGATTACAAAATAATACAAGTTAACAAAAAAACTTCAAAATTGGAACACTTTGAGAAGAGATACAGTTTTTTTTCCAGAGGAAAGGACTCAGCTATTAACATCTCCTAGAAGTGCTGCATCCTCCTAAAGAAAAGATAATAGCATCTTATACTATCCATTCCTGTTGTAGTCCCCAAGCCACCAGCTGGGATGGCTGGGGAACCAGGGGGCTCAGCAGCTTGGTGGTGGGTGAATTCAGAGGTCTGACACCCCCCACAAGTCAGCTGGCAGAATCCTCCTCACCTGGTCTTGTGACCTGTGTGAGGAGGGTCCCCCTGGTTGGTCAGCAGCCAGACGGCCACTCTAACCTTGGGTCACACCACACTGGCCCTCAGCTGTGGTCCCTCCCCTGTCTGTGCCCCTTGATAAAGAACCCGGTGGGCAGGGCCCGCCCTCTTGCCACCTGGCCTGGCATGGGAGCTGGTCAGAAATAAACATGGGATACCTAGCAGGGCCATCTCTGCACTCTTTACTTCTGATACTGCCAGAGCGAGCAGCTCTGTGTGGGCTTGGCAGCGTGCCTCCATCGCACGGGTGAGAGAGAAGCTGTATGCGAGGTGCCCGGACACCACCAGGAGTTCCTGAGCCAGGAATTCTTAGGGAAAAGCAACAGCTTCTACCACCAGCTAAGTACCACAGCGACACATTCCAAATTTGGAAAGTTTGCAATTACTTGAAAATATTATTCTGGTAACTAAGTTTGGTTTTACATTTTCATGATCTTTGTAGCAAGTTCCACATTAAAATAAATTACATTAATTTTAAATCTCTAAATTAATAATACTGCTGTAATGTAGGTAAAGTACTTTCTCAAAAACTCAGTGTCTTCCTCTATGCAAATATCCTAACTTACCTATGTTTTCTCTGAATGTTAATGAAAAAGCAGTTTCTGCAATATCAAAATTCTCTTGTGGCCAGAGAGCAGATTGTCTAGTCCCCACATTTTCCGCTCTTATGTCTTTGATGTCTTTTTCATCTATGCTATGATGAAAATGCCAAAAAAAAACATTTCACGCTGTATTTAAGAAACATGCAAGCGTACAACCAACTGCTGTTCCGTAACAAAAGGCTCTGGTGTGACTGTCCGTGTACCTCTGTGCAGGGAGAAGTCCATCAGCATCTGATAGATACATTTGTCAATGCAAATCTGTTCAGCTCTACTATTTCCAGAACTTCCTGTAGATGTATATGAAGAACAGATAATATCCTGAACTGATACTTATTCTTTATTAATCTAGATGCAGCTAGGAAGAAACAAACCTCATATTCTTTCAACTACTCAACACAGCAGAAGTCCCTGGTACAGTATGGAAGTATGGCACTTGACATGTTCCCAAGTTAGTTTTCCATGGACTGGCCATCCACTAAGCCCAGTACGAATTGGTATAATATGAAATAAAATGGGATTTTAAACATAAATATCTTACCGAAAGATCTACAGTGAGCAGAATGGCTTGTTCCAGATTATCATCCTCTTTGTGCTTATTGAGAGGGATTAGTACAAGTCCTGGTGTGCAGAACTTCAGTCCAAAAAGGGAGGGCATACACAATAGTTAGTGAGCTCACTGGTGGAAAAAGCCAGGAGCTAAATAAGAAGTGCTACTCAAGTAGAAGTTTTTTTTGTAGTGGTCAAATGGATGTACAAGACATCAATGTATTTTTATGCCTGCAACCTCTGACAATTACAGGCAAAATATTAATGTTAAAATGCCTTTCTAAAATACTTCAAATTGTTGTCATACCTCAGGAAAGTTAAAACTAACCTTTTGCTCTCTTATCTACGGAGTATTATTTCTGAATTTAGTTTCTAAGCTTTCAAACCCTCCTTAAAGCAGTTTCAAAATACCTAGTGTGATAGTCAATTATTTTTCCAGAAATCTCAGAGTTTGGCAACTTGAAGAAGTCAATGTGTGGTAGTTTGTACTCTGAATTTATAGTCTTGCACCCCACTAAAGCACTAAAACCAATCTCAATTTGCAGGAAGAATGTGGCTAAGAAGAAAGCATGGCGCAATGTGAACCTGGAGTTGGGGTGCAGCAAGAACAAGCTTGTGGAGCTCAATGTAGAACACTGAAAATTAATGTATCATCAATCACACTGGCAAGTAACACCATTTAGGAGACAGCTGCAGTATCACGTGGAGGCTGCTGAAGCTAGGATCCTATACTGTTTATGTTCCTGCTTTCTTCTCTTTCCAAATGCTGGTGTCTGTTAAAATTATCCCATTTTTTTCACTTTTGTCTTGACCCCCTTTTCAGTCATCTCTAAAATTCAAGTCTGTGTTTGTTGTTTTGCAAAGGCGCTCTAGGTGTTTCTACATGGACCAAGAACAGAGCAGCACTGAAGCAGTATTCTCTGCAAGTTAACCAGTTCTGTTAAAAAGCTGATTGCTTTAACTCTGCCTGGGCTAACATGGGTGTCCTTCTTGTGAGACTTATGGCACTATTCTCTGCCACAGATGTTTATTGGTTCACTACAAGCTTGCTCTGAAGTCTCAGCATGAACTGTGTAACATAGCACAGACATCTCTTCAGTGTCTGCCACAGAACAGAATCTCTAAAATGCTGTAAGGAAATACTGGAAAAGCCCACATTTTTTTCCCATTAGCTTTTCTTTTGGCTTGACAATGTTGAAATGAGGTAAAGAATTTTAACTGTAGTCTTTCCTTGTTTTCAAGTTCTTTAGAAAATGCAGTCTTGCTACAAGGAGCTGTCACCTTGATTTTGATATTAAATTCAGTAGACGTAGATAAAACGTGCTTTTCTACCAGACTCTCTCTAGTGCCACCTTTTTCAAGAGCTCTCATGCAATAGCCTGTTTCTCTGTGAATGGAAGGCAATAATGATCTCCTGATGTCTCCTAACATGTGCCTGCCTGCAAACCTGTGAAATATTTGCAAGTAGCTCATTGTTACAGACTGTGGCAAGAGTTAAAATATCCTCATACTACTTGTCCAGGAACTTCTTCCCAAGTTGTTGCTGACTCGCTCCATGACATATGTGGTGCCTCCTTATATTTTGC
The DNA here is from genome assembly GCA_013399875.1 of Gymnorhina tibicen. Classification (NCBI taxonomy): domain Eukaryota; kingdom Metazoa; phylum Chordata; class Aves; order Passeriformes; family Artamidae; genus Gymnorhina; species Gymnorhina tibicen. The sequence goes on along the minus strand of VXAZ01008670.1, from coordinate 57,685 downwards.
AAATCTGCTACTACAGGAAATTAAGAAGTATCATTCAAGTAATGTTGAAGAGAAATCACACAAATAGCACCAAATAAGAATTAACATCATTGTCTGAAAGAAAATACTAGATAATAGTGCTTTCTAGAATGTCCTTACTTGAAGCAAATAATTATTCCCTCCCACTCTCCAGAAAATTTTAGCTAAGAATACAGAGAAAGAAATGGAAAGTTAGCAGACAATGCATCAAGCACTGTTTTTTTAGCTCTTCAGAACCTATGATATCATATGCTTTTCTGTTACCTCATACCTCTTACTATAAAACCTAAAAAAAAAACCCCACCAACTTACTAGGCTAAAGCCTGCTAAGACAGACAAGCTCACACCCAAACCCAGAAAGAGAGCCACAGTCCTTAACTTCTGCCAAAGTTACAGCATTAGATAAAATACTCTGTTTAATATTGTGTATGCAAGTATCAATATTGTTTTTTCCTCTAGATTTTAGCTTTTGGTTCCAGCTTCAAAATAATGTCTATCTTTCTTTTCTATCTATATTCTCAAATTCCTTTAGAAATGAAATCTTGGACAACAAAACTGGGAGGAAATATTGTACCACTCATACTTTTCCACTTGATACTCCCATAAGAAAGGAAACAACCCTGAATTTTTCCCAGAAATTCAGGTATTGCTTTTGACAAGAACATAGAAGTCTTGAAGGTGCTAACAAGAATCTTGGGTTTAGAGGCTAATTATTAGCCCTTTTCTTCTAGTAGTAAAATGTAATGAGAAACTGAAATTAGTTGCTTCTAGTTATCAGTCATGTGAATGATGTTGCCCTAAAGCTCCAGTAATGTGGGTCTTGGTGTTTTTATGCTGCTTGTAGGAGTTACTCACACAGGAACAATCTCTCTTCAGGGGAATATATACTGGCACATGTATAGATGTGAAAATAGAGAAAAAAAAACTTGTAAATCATATTGAGATCAATAACCTAAATGGTAAAACATGATGGACATTTTATTTTTGAAGGATTATGCCACATGTAAACCAAAGACCTTATTCAAATCCTCTAAGGCTTCAGTCATTCAATGACTGTTGCACAGATCAGACATTTAATCTTCCTAACTTTAGAAAAAATGGGTTTAACTTTTGTCTAGAACTTCAGAGGTTTTGAAGTCGATTGCCTATCTTTCTCAGAAACTTCAAGTACAACTTCTGCTGGGATAGCATGCAATGGATGTGAAGAATTTTTTTTCATATTTTGGAAAACAAAAGGTGATAAATATTTTGTACACTGAATGATCATAAAGGGATATACCTGGTTTATAATTTTTTAAGATACAGTCCATTAAGTCCTTTTGGGCTATTCACCTGTGAAATCTTAGTTCAAGGTCAAGTTGTAAGTTCTTTAACTTTGAAGTTACAGAGTCTTCTTGCTTATTATGACTTATTTCAGTTTCTGGATCAATTATGGACCAGTGTATGACTTGTCTTGCCATATACCTCACCAAAAAAAAAAAAAAAACAGGCATGGAAATTTTACATGTGGCACATACAGACTCTCATTATGAAAAGCAAAGTTTAATATTATTAGGCCCTAAACTGGGATAAGACTAAAGCAATCCCTACCCAAATTAGTATATCTTTTATTTATACAGCTCACCTTGCCTTTACTCTGCTTCTGACACAGAAGTATCAAAATTTGCCCTGACAGCATAGTAACAATTACCAGGAAAGTAAGGAAAGGGTATTTCCTGGGCATATACTTGTATCAGCCACACAGTGAATGGTTGGCCTACCAGGTTATTTTTGTTTGGGTTAAACTCTTGGAGGAGTTTAAGTACACCCTCTGGCCAGAGTGTGCTCTTTGCCATGTCTGCCCAGCAGAGAAATTTGTGGCCCCCAGAGCTGGATCCAGCAAGGAAAAGAGCCTTTATTTTTTTTTTAAATAAAGTCTGAGAAACCCTGGGAGAAGCCAGCCAGGCTTTTGAAAATCATGAACAAACCTTCCTGATGACCAGAAATGACTGGACAAAGGTTACTGCTACTTAGGAAGGTGGGTCATTTTGAGTCAAGCCTGCAAGAATAAATCTGCAAGGGAGGGCTAAGGGGGTAGGGGGAGAACAGTGAGTAAATATTTTCTGTTCGACTGACTTGACACGTCTGTTGTCTCTGCTTTGTTGTGCCAAAAATGGCCTTCAAACTTTAAAAACTTTTCAATCTCCTCTGGAAAATTCACTACAGAAAACATAAATGAGTTAACCTCTGGGTTTTGGATTATTTGAACATGAATTTTTTTCATAGTATTTTTCTAACCTATTCACAAAACACCCCCAAGTATGCATCAGCTACATGTCCAGTGTGTAGTACTCTACACTCAGAAGCAGGAATGTCTTTGAACCAAAGGACGCTGTTTTCTATTTTCATAATTTACTCTTCACTGACAGAAATTCTCTGAGAATATATGTGGCACTGCATAAGTAATAACAAAATTTTCATACCTTTCCATAAATTTGTCTGACCTCTTGTTCAAACATGTTCTCTGTGGCTCTGTTGAATGTGAATGTATATCTGTAAGGAACAATACAGCAAGAGCCTCATATGAGTGGATGTCTGCATTTTCATTTGTTTGCAAAGCATCATGAATAACCTGCTGTTATAAATTAATCTACTTTTGTTGGATCTGGTACAACTGCAGCAATATTCCTCAGTGAAAAGTCTTGTTCTTAAGAGAAAAAAGATTCTATTCTTAAGTATTCTTTTAAATGATTTTTCCCTTTCTTTGTAAAATCCAGTAATATTCAATGTTTAACAGTAGTGGTTCTCTGAATAAGAGAAGAATGTAAATTTACATTGCTTTACTTCTTCACTGCTTCTCCGTATTGATGCCTTAGGTTTTAACTTCTATATTTTTCAAATCCTACATTGCCTAGTGTGTAACTCTGAAGTTTCTTGTAGCCTGCTAGCTTCTGTTCTCTTATGCCAGACAGACACAACAAAGCCTCTTTGAGTTTGTTATTCAAGGACACTCAGACTGTCCTAGGCCCAAAGGTGTAAACTAGGGCCGAGAGAGAGATGGAGAAATTAAGAAATTACATCATTAGCTACAGTTTTAATTGGTGAATTTATGCTGATATGCAGAGGAACCAAACCTATAAAAGTGTGAAGAACTCGTGACTCATCATCCATCTTGGGGTCCATTTTGGAAGTAGCCTCTGGCTCCCCAGGGTGTACCTCTGAAGGCCTTTCAAATAAATACCTACCTTTATTCCCTTACTCCTGTCTAGTCTCTGTTTCTAGGTAGCCACTCAAGGCATCAATACAACAAGAGTTTACAGTCATTCTCCAGAATGTAACAAGCTGCTATCTCCATTTACATGCAAAAGCAATCCCACATGTGTCCAGGAGAGGGTTTATACATACATACATAACATACTCAGAAGTTCCAAATCTGTGGTTCATCTACTTATTATCTGATAACTTGACATGTTGATGCTCCATCAAAATAGCTTGATGGTATTCTGCTCAGTTTCTAGGTTTATACATACATACATAACATACTCAGAAGTTCCAAATCTGTGGTTCATCTACTTATTATCTGATAACTTGACATGTTGATGCTCCATCAAAATAGCTTGATGGTATTCTGCTCAGTTTCTAGGTTTATACATACATACATAACATACTCAGAAGTTCCAAATCTGTGGTTCATCTACTTATTATCTGATAACTTGACATGTTGATGCTCCATCAAAATAGCTTGATGGTATTCTGCTCAGTTTCTAGGTTTATACATACATACATAACATACTCAGAAGTTCCAAATCTGTGGTTCATCTACTTATTATCTGATAACTTGACATGTTGATGCTCCATCAAAATAGCTTGATGGTATTCTGCTCAGTTTCTAGGTCATAATTTCGTATTTCTTCTAAACAAAGCAGTGAGTGAAATTCCACATGAACTGTGAAGAAAGAAACTCAAATTGCATGAATCAGGCAAGTTATTGTCAGGAAGCAGTAGGACCTGTGCTTCCTCAGGGATGGAGAGCCAGGACCTATAGCAATCCCAGTGACAGCTGTGTCACCCCCAACATGCAGTTCTGAGAGTGCAGAAATGGGGCTTCTGGGCCAGGGTTGGTGGCAGGTTCCATGGAAAGATGGTGTGATTCATTAAGGCTCGTGAGAGCTCACAGGACCCTGAGAGGATGACTTTCCCCCGAAATACCCCTGAGATAATGGAACCATCCTAGTAATTAGGTAATGGTGCTGTTTCTGCTCAAAGGAAAATTTTGGGTTAAGCTAACAACAGAAATATTTTGCCATGTTCATTCTTCTTGTCAGAAGAATTAACATTTCATTTCTTGATGGTGAAATACCTGGGACATGTGTACTCACAGTGACGGGAAAACTAGGAATATAGACAATTTCAGGTTTGTTTTTTTATTACACACACAGACACAGAAACCCCACAACCGAATTTCTGTTCAGATGGAGAGGGCCTGGATTTAGAGTGGTGGATTTATTTTTGTAGCTATTACATGACAGTGTTACCAAAAGAAAATCTTTCACCAAGCTATGAGCAGACTACATATTTTCAGGCAGATGTTCAGCTCATAGTCAGCAGATGTAGTGTTATGAAAAAAGAGGACAGAGGACTTTAAAGTGCCCAGGTCCACAGCTTAGATGATCAGTACTGCCAGATCACTGAAATCTTGAGAATATTGGGCAAGGATACATGGTTCTGATAATAACGCTAATACTGGTTCTTCTGCATATAAAGATTCATGCTTGAGTTTGAAGCTCTAGATTTTGAATTTCCTGTGATGCTGTGATTCCAAAAAATATTACCCAGTTTCCATTAACAAAAGTGAAGATGCGTCAGGGCTACTGTGGCACAGGAATAGAACCTTTTAAGTATTTAGGCAGAGCTGTGTATCTGTTGTTTAGCTACTGCACACACTCTTGAAATACTGGCAATATAAGACTAAAAAAAAAATCATGGCTAGCTGTGATATTACATTTTTCCTCTTCTGTCTTTATCGGAGGATACAACTCAGCTATTTTTATCTGGAAAATTATTTGCCTCAAACTCTGAGTTCAGTTGTCTACTTTTTGTTTAGCTTTTTTGACATTTCTGAGAGTGACCCACCTCCAAAGGGTGAATTCAACAGACCACACAAACAAGCACTAGTAATGGATAAGACATGGAAATGATTTAAGATGAAAGGTGCACTTGAATTTGTAGGAAACTAGAATAACCCAAGAATGAGAATTTGCTCATGCTCTACTATTAGATAAAGCCCATGGTTACCCTGAAGACAAGATTTTCCAGAGACTGAAGAGGTTTTTTTTCACGTGTTTATTTACTTCTTCAGTCCTTCCTTTTAAAAACAACAGCAAAAAAAAATTCAGCTTCAATTTGTCATTTAGATAAAACACATACAGCTTAATTTTCAAAATATCTTGACTGCAACATGCTGTACAATTTTATGAATGAGGGTGCCATTATTTTGATGTCTAAAATGAGAAATTAACTGTTTTGGAAGCCTGACTGCCACTGTGGCTTCCAAGCTCTTCAGCAAATCTTACTCTGTGGGAATAACCTGAGCATTCCCAGCTCAGGAAAAAAAAAATGTAAGGATACCTACAGAGACCATTTACAGAATTGCTCTTACATGTTTTTTTCCCCCTTTGGTATATGTTCCCAGAGATCTGGGAGCTCTTCAAATTCAAGAAAGCTAAATGTTTCCAAGCACTTTTTTGTATTAGCGTAGTTCCTGGGAAAAAAAATAAAGATCTCTTAATAATTCCTATGACAAATACACAAATAGGCTGACAGAGGAAAAGCTGAGGTTCAAGGCATCTGTTAAAGCCTGGACTGCTTCAGGCATGACAGTACACTCTTGCTGGATCAATTAACTGGACTAGCCATGTGAAAATAGTTGGTAGGATGTACACAGATGAATAAATTCTTTAATTTTTCATATGGCTACAAGCAGGAAAATAGTCATAAGAGACAGAGTATACAGTCAAGCTTGGCTACATAGCAGACTTTAAGAACAAAGGTTTCTGCCAACCCAAGCAGAGATGCTACAGAAATGAGCAAATCTGAGGAAACTACTCCAGGTTTTGTTCTGCTTCACTTCACCAAAATGACTCATCCTTTAGTTTACTCCTTCCTTTGCGCAAGAGCCCATACACCAGAAATATGGACTCACCAATCTTGGACAGGCAAAGATTCATTTCTTTTGAAGATGACTGGGTCATTTTCCTCCAAGTCAGCTTTGCCAGGTAAGCTGGCAGAAGGCACACTTATTTAATCAGAAATTTATTTAAACAGTAAGACAGAGCAGTGGTTTTGATAAAGATGTGCTTGTATAGAATGCTCCAGATAATTTGGACGTTTTTCTTGCTTTTTGTTTGTTTCCCTTGCTGGTGTAAGAGACAAAACTCTTGTTACCATCTCACAGGTAAGACCTTTCAAATGTGCTTAACAGATCTCTGGTGCTTCAAATGTTAGCTAAATGATCCACAGATACCAAAGGCCTGTTTTTAAAGATTGTTTTTCCGGAAGCTTTTTTTCTTTTCTTAACATCCTCATATTGGGAATGCTCAGCATCTCCGTAAATCAGGTCATGGGTAATCCAATGTAAAATCTGAAGTGCCAGGAGTCAATTGACATTCTTAAACTCTATCTGTGAAGGCAATGCACAGGACTGTACAATGAGTTAGGGCCAATAGATTTTTGAGGAACTGGGAGAGTCTTCAGAGTTTTCTTTGGAGGAGTTAATTGGACATGTTGCTGCTTGGCTCAAGGGAGAACAGATACATGGAAAGGCGTATTTAACGTCACAGACTATAAATACCTGAGTCCAAAGCAACAATAGCTTTCCCCCCTCCACTACAAAGTAAAGATAAAAAAATTATATTACTGGCTTACAGTGATTTGCAATACTCATTGTATTTGAAAGATGCTGACACCCATACTTGCCACTCTGATTTGTCTTCTGAACAGAAGATGTTCACCAACAAAGGTAAGATCTGAGCAACTGGCTACACAGTTAATATATGCAAGAACACCATTTTGAGGGCAACTTTTCAACAGTGTATTCAGGGACTATACAATTGCATTATCAGCACATGATATTTATTTCTATGATTCTCTGTCTTGCAGATACAAAAACACTTTAATACTGAAAATTTCAGAATTTCAAGTGTGGTGTAGTACTTGGCATTTTTGCATTCTTATCTAGTGCCATAGTTCTCAAAAAAAAAAAAAAGAAGAGGAAACAGGGTACTGTATAAATAAAGAAAAGGAGCCTGCAGAAAGCAGTAACAAAGGCTGTTTCATGGGATTCTGGGGAATTTTGCATTGAGTGATGGAAAACTGGTGGCATAGCTGATGAACAGGCAAAAGGCGACCCCATATTCTACTGCAATGGTCTGAGTGTTCAATTGTGTCTAGATACCTGAGCCACTGCTTTAGGGATTGACATGCAACAGTTCTTAGACTGTGTTACTTGGTTGTAAAGGTGACCCTATCATTAGCTTGTCCCAGACTGAGGAAAGGCATTTGCAGTTCAGCCACATCCCCATATCTGGATCCACCTGTCTGAATTTTAATTAGAGCCAATATTAAACTAATACAAGTTCAATGGCTGTCTGAGGAGGTGAATACAATAGCCTCAAGATTTTTAGATTTGAAACTGAACATTGAAATTTATATTATTTAATTTAAATCAGCTTTGCAAATCAACTTTGTTCTACTGGTGTAGTCGGATCAAGAGGGAAGCATGAGATTTATACAGCGTTTGTGCTACACATTTAAATACTCAAAGGTTTTATTTGCATGCTATATGTACAGACATAAATATTTAAAGAGTGAAAACATTTTAACTATTAAAGAAAAAACAATACATAAGCTAAATTTAACTCAAAGAAAAATGAGGTTTAAGTACAACATAAGTATATGAACTGTTACACAAAAGACCTATTAAATGTTTGGTGGTATATTTTCACCTGTATTATTTTGAGGGAATGTATCATGCACTCTGCTATTAATATCAGCCTGGAAGGCTGTACTTTCTACTTGAATAGAGCTTTTTGTTATGTTTACTAGAATTTCTGTAAGTTTCAGAAGTTCTTAATAAGAGAGATCATTACCTGATAAATTAAAAAATACCTCCATCTCTTTCTTTGTAAGTCTGCTACGGCTCAGGCCTCACTCACAGTACAATGAAATGAGATGGCTGTTCACCCTCCCTGTCCTCGTACTTCAAACCATGAATCACAAGGGTGTTTGAGTGGGTCCTGATACAAGAAGGATGCACACAAATCAGTGGGTCTGTAAGTCTCCCCAGGGATGACAACACTGGGTTTCCAATTGTATAGATTCCTGAAATATAGGAATTTTCCTGGAGACATGTGGCTTAGATGAACACCTTACTGTTGAATGAATGGGACTTGAAACCTCATGTTGGCCTGAAGGAAGAGAAACAGAGGAATGCCTTACAGGCACAGGATCAGAGATGGGAGCTGCAGGGTTGGTGGTGAGAAGCTGATCACACGGATGAAAATTTCTTGTAGTGGTGCTACCTCCTGAAGCTATGAGGTCTCACAAACAATTGAAAACCTAGACAATAGGAAAAAAAGGGACTAGGATTCTTCTAAAGGAAGATGGGCTCCAGCATCAATAGAAACATAGAGCTTGAGACAGGGCTCAGCACTTGGACCAGTACAATGCTGTCACCACTCTCCAACGACCACCAGAGTTAATTCTGGTGTCATATTCCAGAAAGGCAAATAATTTGAGCCTGCAGAAAGCTGAGGATGCAAGTCATGCTAGGTGACAGTCCAAGGAAAAGGGCCAAACAGTCCTGTTCACTGTCCTTAGAAAAAGCACTATCTGTCACCAGTAACAGAGAGAACAGGGCAGAAGGAGCAGGGAAATTGAGAAATGCTACGCTCATGCTTACAGAGGTGGAGATAACCACCTTCACACAAAGAATGTTCAGTTGCCATTGCAAGTGGTCACTAGTCATTTCAGGCATGTACTACACTTCCCTGAATGTTGGAGTAAATCAGTAATACTGTATACAAGTTCTGCAGTATTTTCTGTTAGAAATTCTGCAGTGTATATCCAGAAAAAAAAAGTACAAATATTGTACTGAGGACTTTTTATGCAGTCAATAATACTATGGCATCACTATTTGCAGACTCTTTAAACTTTTGTGAAAAGCATATTAAGATAGGTAACTGGAGAAAGATACTTTGGATTATGAGCCTTTTGAACAGACATGTGCCCAAACTGTACTCCTCGAAAAAACTGAACTCCTGAGAAAAATATTAACTAAGATGTTACATTATTTGACACTCTCCATCTGTTAACTTTACACTACTGTGATATTCCACAAGTAGTATTTCCACAAGACATTCGAGGATTTTAAGCCAAGTCTAGTCTAAATAAGCCTTATTAAGTAAGATGCCCAAAATGAAACAGATTGCCCACACAGGTACAATAAGTAGTTTGGATGTATTCGTCCAGATGGAGTTTGTTTGAGTGTGGGGTGTGATCATCAGAGTAATGGCGGGGAGGGGCTCATTCATCCCCCGACACTAATTGTTGATCACAAACCAAACAAGTTATCTGAGTAGTGATCATTTTGTGATTCAGATCTTGAATTTCAAGACTCTGTACACTACATTGTTGGATTTATGTTTGGTCTTTGTTCTTTTAAAGCAAGTTTCCACAGTTTTTTTATAAAGACTGTTTTACCTAAAAATCTTTCAGTTCTAAATAAGGAATCCATTCCTGAATGCTTTGTGGTTTATATTTTTATTTAAATTTTAGTTTTTCAGTCCATATGTAATGAAACTCTGAGTCTTACAGGTCTGATATTTGCTCACAGTACTCTTTTATGTGCATTTAGCATGCAATTCACCTCTGCAGACAGAGTCAGTAAGAGTTTTACATCATTCTTCCATGATGAATGAACCTTATGAGTTTCTCTGTAAAATTTCCATTTCAAAGATGCAAAATAGAAAGTATTAACATATATGTTTAACTTGGAATTATTTTTTGGAACAAAATGAAACAATCTAACATCAAAAAGTATAAAAATTGTTTTGCAAACTGTGTTGCTTGTGTAAGTCTATAATTACTGTGTTAACATGATGTGTTTATAAGTCAGTTGCAGCATAAGCACATCATTCTGTCTGTGTGGAAATCTGCCAACAGAAATACAGACTACTGTTGGCAGCAAAACTACTGCACTCTAAAGACAAATTTGTCAGCTTAAACAGGTGCTGTAGCCTGTGACCTTGACATCTAATTTATACTCTGTCAGGTGTATTAGATTTCATGGGCTAAGTGTGTATATAGACTAGCTGGCTTCTTATGGCACCTTAAAAGAGCTCCAGCTCTTAAAAGGCAGGTATTTTGCTCTTAAACACCAACAAACAAAATTATACCTCTTGTCTGTATTATCTTTTTGTATGTATGTGCAATCCCCTTTTTTTATTTCTGAGGAGACGGAAAGAAGGACGTTTCTGAAAAGTATTGATTATAGAGACATTTTCTACTTAGAGATACAACTACAGCTGCTGCAAGAAGAATACACAGAAACCTTCATGTTCCTCTGTGCTTCAGACTGAAATCACATGTAAGTATCACTATTACTTTTGTCTTGTCTGGATTCTTGAGAAGAGATGAAATTAATTCAACTCTGTCCTATTTTTTGGGACTACAGGCTGATAGCCATACAGATAGAAAAGCTGCCAACCTGCCTAACTATTTTGATGATGCTGGATTCCTAACTGACTTTGTTGAACATTGTAAATCTAGACAGTCTTTCTCAGTTGAGAGTGCCATCAATAACCTCTTAAATTAGAAATAGCAGATTTGGATGCTTCCATGACTGGGAACAAGAGGCTGGACAGAACAGACCTCCCATGCTGGCTTTTGTTCCTCCAAGCAGCTCATTACCTAACAAGTGAGATATTGAGACAATAAAAGCAGTAATCGATCCAGGCAATTTTAACTAAATAGTTAGACTATAGCAAAGAATCAAGCAAACAAAATAGGTCCTCAAGTTCCTCTTCTAAGAATTTTAAAACTAGATGTGTAGTGTAGACATGGAGAAGTAATGGAAAAGGAACATTTTGCTGTTGAAAAAGATGATCAAGTATCTTGCCTGTTAAAACACTCATTCACTTCCCTCCTTTCCTCACAGATCCTTAATCCTTTAAGGAATCATTAAAAAAAAAAAAAAAAGAAAAAAAAGGGATTTTACTTTTCCCAAATATACCCAATAAGCTTACACAAAATGCATAAATTATAGTTTTCTGGATATTTTCTGTGCTCATGCTACACACTGATTCCAAGACTGCTAAAAAGACCACATACTATCAGTTAGTTATACATGAGTAGCCTCCTTTTACACTAAAAATAATGTGGAAAATGCAGTAACAAGAAAACTGCAGTTTGTGATAAAAGAAGAAATTCAGCAGTGAGATGCCAATGGTTCGTCATTTGATCTAACCTTCACACTACAGTTACTTTGTTTTTCATGA
>VXAZ01008670.1:23979-46092 GCA_013399875.1 Gymnorhina tibicen | reverse complement strand
CAAGTACTTAAGTCATAATGGCTGGCTAAAAGCTATTTAAGTGGGAGAGAAAAGCCGACCATTAAAATAGCATTTTGAGGAATAGACTGGGAGAGTGGCTGATGACCTGTGTCAGAATCTGCTGTGTGGAAGGAATCTTTCATGACAAAGGAAGTGTGGATATTTACTGAATATTAATTTGCTCTGTGCCTAACCAACTAAGCAAAACTAGCTGGGACTTTTTATAGTTCCTTTGATTGAAAAAATTGAAGATTAATTATGCCTCTTACTGAAATGTCCCTCAATCTATTTGCCACATGACCTCTTCACCATACAAATATAGGGTTCAACATTTCGACATTTTCATATTATATGAAGGATAAAGTCAAAGGTGTTGAGATTGTTTATGCTGAGAGTTGGATTTACACAATAGTTTTTCAGTCTTTCTCTCATTTAGGATCTGTCATTCAAGCAAGGAATTGACAAAAGGGTTTCTATTCTTATGGTCCTATTTGCCAAACTGCATGGTATTTGTGGGTTTGCAGGTGACTGTTCCATCGGCATAGGCTTATCCCATGCCTACACCCATTTTCCATAGAATTAATGATCTGTGTATTTTTTAACACATAAGTAGCTCTTTCCAAGTGCTTTAAAATTACTGTGGAGAAGTCCAGGAAAAATCATTCCACATCTGCCTTGAATTGATGAAAAGCACACTGTTTGTACCAGTTTCAGTGTAGACCTCATTTTTTTTTTCTCTCACCAGAGCTGAAAAAATCTTTCACATGTAAACAGTCTCAGGGACCTTCTTCTGTGCAGCACCCCAACAGAATGAATCTTCACAAAAAAATTTTGTTAAAGTCAATCTTCAAGAACAGAAATATTCACTCTCAAATTTAGTGTGAACTTTACAGTGGCTTTAAATCCTTTCCAGACCCCACCAGTTAAGAAGCACAAATCAGCATGACCTAACTGAGTCAGCACAAATTAATTAACAAAGCAGTGAATTATTTGTAAAAATATGCTACTGCCTATGGGCTACTTCCTACTGCCTCTTCCTTACTCGACTGCCTAAAGCCTCCAGAACTAACCCACATGCCACTCCTTTTTATTGCAATGTACTATAGTCCTGCTTATCTGACAGGCTATGGTGAAGAACAGACTGTACATCCTAGAGGTATATAAACCCTGCAACTCTACAATAGCTATAGTAATAAACTGCTCTTGCTCTGACCTCAACTAAATTGAATTCCCATTATTTCTGTGTCCATCGAATGATAGAAAATTCTTTCTTTGAAACTTAAAATCAATCCATATTTTATAAATGCCAGGTTTTACTGTTTTCCTGAGGTAAAACTCCTGAACAAAGTTTAATGAGCATTTAGCCTGAAGATTATGAACCTTAAGCCTCCAATAATTTTCTTATAATGATATTAGTTTTGTAAGAATAAACTAATGGCTGTGTACGGATCTGAATGAGAGATGTAAAATATCAATTTATCTGTCTTCAATTCCCAAAGAATTGTGCCATGATTCAAAAAAATTCCAGCTTAAGAGAATTCAAGTGTTTGACAGGAAATACGGATACTGTTTTACTTGTCTCTTACAGGCACTGTGTGATGAAAAACTGTGACGTATCAATTCTGTATTATTATACTTTTTGTGCTCAGTTTTCTAGTAGTCATTTATTTAAAAGTAAAGGAAGACACTTTCCACTGTCACAGTCTCATTAATATTCCCTGTTTACTGACAGTTAAGTTTTGGATAGTTAAGGATAGCTAAAGGTTGCAGTTCTGCTGCTTTCCTTTCCTTTAACTTTTCAATATTTAGTAAGAGAGAGAAGGAAGCTAAATCTATCCCAGCGTTTGTGAAACACTCATACAGCCCAATGGGAATGACATACATCCAGAAAAGCATCTGTGGCACAGTAATAACTGGGATTGTCTTCTAACATGCAGCGTGCTTCCTTCCTGAGTGAATCCTTAAGCCAAAGTTGTCAGTCAGAATATTTCAGCCCCTGTGAGAAAACATGATTTCCCACCACTAATGCAGTACTATCCAGAAACTCTAAAAATTTCCATTCACTAAACAGTAGCAAAGATCCATTATTTTCCTCTTTGTTCTCATTATAAAAATGTAGCTCACATATGGTGTGGGAGGGAAATGCTACAGAGTGCACTTAGAGGACATATATTGTTGAATTAGAATTGCCACTAAAAGTACATTTTAAAAGTCACTGAAAACAGAGTAAACCTCTATCAACTAACGCATTAGAAAGTGATCTGGTCTGATTCACACACAGATTAAATAGTCACAAGTACAGATAAAATATTCTTGGTGTATCTTAATTCTTTTTTTCTTTGTAATCACAATTATCAATGTATTTTTTCTGATCTTCTGTAGTAGCACCTGAATCCAGCCTCTACCCTTGACTGTCAAGATTTTCAAAGTAGAGATGTAGATTTCTAAGGTTTATTTCGCCAGCTTCATCTTCCTGTGTGGACTGCCATTTGGTACCAAGGAACTTTACTTTCAATCAGAGATTGTTCTATTTCCTATTCTTGCTACACAGTCATAAATTCATAGCTGTTGAGAAGACCAGCGTATGAACTCTTTTTTTTTTTTTTTTTGAAAAATTTTAGACATGATTTTAAAAAATTTATTTGAATATAAAATAAACTCATAATATTTTCTAGGATACTTCATAGGATTTCTGTTTCTGTGGATGAGAAATTAATAGGATATCCCTCTGGACAGCAAAGTAGAATAATGAAACTGCACTGCTAAAAATATAAAGTCCTTTAAATACACATATATGCAAACAGCATTTCTAGACACTGTGTTCTGAAGATTTTTAAAGACAAAACAAAGATTTCCTTGGCTAAAGGGTTGTCCTTGAATATGAAAGAGACGTGAATTTGCTTTTGACATTGACCTGTTGTACCTGAAAAATATGTTGTAATCAGCATAAAGAATTGTTTGACTTGGGTCAGAGATTACAGATGGAAAAGTTCTCTTTGCACAATTTTATTTCATGTATTGTTCTTTGATTTTCTTTAAAGGATCTCTTAGTTATGCTTAGAGTGATGGAAGTCTTTACTTCATATGAGCAAATGCCTAAACTCTCTGCTTTTTCTCTTCTCCTCATGAAGTTTCTGAGGTATGGCAGGTATTTACCAAGCCTCTGTGTGAAGGCCAAACAGTTCTTGGTCCCTTGAAGATCATTCTTCCCCTGTGTGGTGTATTGCGCCCAGTTATTCTGAACACTGAACTCAGGCAATAGAAAAGGTCACCCTGCCCTATTGAGTGCTGCTTGAACTGATGGCTCACTTGTATCCATTCACCCTTTAAATCAACTGAGGAGTCAAAAACTATCCCTAGTGATGGGACCTTTGCTATTCTGAAAGGCAAGATTCATATGTTCAGAAAGGAATGTCTGTCTGTGATCTGTGCCTGGTCAGATGTGTGTATATATATATATGTGTGTGTGTGTGTGTTTTCTATTCTGTGCTCTCTATGTGTGTGCCTACTGTGAATATATCTTGGGCCATGCTGCTGACTGGACCAGGACACACGGATACATCTCACCATAACCTTTTTAATGCCCTTAACCTTCCAAAGTGTTTTTTTGAGTTCTTTGTGCATTTGCATGGGTATGGAGATAATAAAGGCCAGTTCAGTAGACCAAATATAGTTTTATCTGCACATTTTCATAAGTGGCTTCTCTGATACAATGTTACAATGTACATAGCTCTTACCGATAAGAAATTCTGTAGAAGGCAAAACCAGTGCTTAGGTGTGGGATTTCAATGGTAATTACTGCTAAATGGGTCACAACCATTCCAGCTCCTTCCAGGCAGCAAAACTCAAAATAAGAAATATTTCTTCTCTACCATCTTTAAGGAGTCTCAGGAAGAGTATGATCTATCTTGTATTAAGCCTTTCAGGGAAAAAGAAAAAAAAGGAAAAAAAAGAAAAAAAGAAAAGTGGTTTTACCTTACTCAAACATTTAGTGGGAAAAGACAGATATCTGAGCACAACTTCATGAATTTGTCACTATATGTGTAGCTCAACTAGATAAGCTGCATCTGGAAGACACCACAGTATGTAGCTGATGGAGGTCAGTCTTTGTACGTGCAGATTGGCTGACAGTTTATATAACCTCACATTCTGAGCCTGGACTGTTCTCTTCAAAAGTTACTTGTAGGTAAGCCAGAAAGAGTGAACGGGAATTCAGACAGATCAGATGTCTCTCTTGTCTGCAATTCCCAGCTGAATCAGAAGACTTCTGCTTGGGAAAGGCTTGTAGAGTAACACTACACCCTTTCACTGCATTCAGTCTCGGTCTCTTTGTGTGATTTCTCTTCAGCTGTCTCTGCCAATCATCATCTGTGTACCCAAATTAAAGATGCTCTGATACATCCCTAAACTTTGAGCCAGATACTCGTCTTTTGCTGTGGGTAGGTCTACTCACCTTAGTCATGATTCACACAACTTTCTCTTTCAAATTTGGACCATGAACCCAAATCTTTGAATAATTAAGTACTGAAAACTTTAGTTCAGTTGAAAGTAGATGTACAAAAAAAATATTCCTTATCCTCGTCAAGCAGTTTATTTTTGAAATGTTCTGATTTTTTTGTTCTAAATTCTTTGTGTCATGAGCACATCATGCAACTCCAGCAATTTGAGTTAAGGTTACTCAAGTTACTGAAGCAGCTCTTTTGAGGTAAGAATTTTCTTTGTGTCTTCACTTAAAACACTGCAAGACATTACCTAGCACTGTCCCCCTGCAAAGCAGAAACAATGAGGTTCAGCAGCTCGTTCTTGCCCAAAAGGTTCTACTCACCCCAGTGAGGGTGAATTTCATCCCTGGTCCTGGAATGCACAGGATTGCAACAAGTCAGACACCAGTTCTTCCTTTTTTTTACAGTACCAAATAAAATTAAAATTAAAATCACAGGGTGCAGTTTTTAGGGCATCAGTAATATTTTTTAATATCTAGGTTTATATATATATAAAAATATATGTAATGTTGATACCCTTTCTGTGAATAGGAACAACACTGATCATTTCACAAAAGCAGTTAATTAATTAGCTCTATATCCTTGAGTTGCAATTTTATTTATGGAAATTAACAGAATTCTAAATAATAAGCAAAACTTTTTCTGTTTTTGTTTCTTTTGTCTCACTGTCTGCCTGACAATTTCAACTTTTGTTTAATATCTACAGTTATTGTATTACTTTGGTGAGTAATACAATTGTATTACTTTGGTGAGGCAATCACTGATGACTGATGAAAACCTCCTCATGCAAAAGAAACCAAATCAGTAAACTCAAATAAATTTTCATAGGAGAGTTTCTTACAATAATTGTCAAAGCAATTTCAGTTGAACCTGGCAGCTATGCACAACATGTTCTAAAATTACTCTCAAAATTCTTTAGTAAATAATAATCATTCACATATGTTGATCTGTTTACAGATATTTAGACATAAAATTTCCATTTTCATTACATTAAAAGTGAAATCACATTTCTCCTAGGTGACTAGTTATCTATTAGATTAAACCCATTTTATTCAGGTAATATTGAGGATTTGTCTCCCCATGTAAAACACAAAGTTGGTTTTAGTTTCAGAGATTCAGATATTTTCATTTTCTGACAAAAATTGGATTTAAAATTGCATCTTAATTATTATTGCAATATACTTTGAAAATAGAAGGTTTGCTAGTGTTTGCACCTGTTGCAGTTTCAGAAATTTTTGTTCCAAAAAGCTGCATGATAAAATATGAGTAATGTCTGAACAGATGCATTTTCAGTAACATAGCAATAGCTGGAAATCTGAGGCAGAGTAGGGCAGTGATGTATCATTGTTTTCCCTCTATCAGCCTTAGTATCACCATCTGGCTTTCGATTATGGAACTGCAACAAAGTCTATTTTTTCTTTATCACCATCTGGTACCACAGTCAAGTGACAGAGTCACAGAACAAATTTAACCAAAGGTTTTAAGAATTTCAACCATTCAACTTGTAAGGTAAACAGAAGCTGAAGTGCTGCATATCAAATACTAAAATAAGCAGTCTAAGGATACAGGCACTGGAACTTGGTCAGCTTAGCCTCCAGGGAGAAGAGACTGCAAAACAGCCTGGTACTGGCCTGGCTCAATCAACAACATCATAGATGATTTCTGGGACCACAGAGAGTTTGGATGTGGCAACCCTCGCCACAGACAGTGAGATTTTGATAGCAGGAGTGTGGACAGGCCATTTATTTGCCATCCAATCCACAGAACAACCCCCAGGACTATTTAATACAATATAACAAGAGTCCCGCTGCTTGGAAAAAGTGACGCTATTGTTCATACCCATCCCAAATGTGAGGAGGAAAGACACCAGATTGTGCTTTTGTTTACCAAGTGACCGAAGTCTTGCAGTTGCTAGCATGGGATTATTATGTAATGCACGGATGGTTTTGGAATATTTCTATCTGCGTGTGAAGAATCTTGATGATGGCAGAAATGGCTCTGTGTTAGAGAAACTGTTTTGAATGCATGACAATTTTGTTAAAATTAATATCTTCAATACTTCTCAGTGAATACTGCCAAAAAATGGATGCTTAGTTAAATATAAATTATTTCAGGTATAACTATGTGATGGTTTGGCCGGGACAGAGTTAATTTTCTTCACAGTAGCTGCTATGAGGTTATGTTTCTATTTGTGAACAGGATTGATAACATAGGGATGTTTTTGTTACTGCTGAGCAGGGCTTACGTAGAGCCACGGCCTTTGCTGCTCCTCACCCATCCCATGAGTGAGGAGGCTGGGGGTGCACAAGGAGCTGGGAGGGGACACACTAGGGACAGCTGGCCCCAACTGACCCAAGGGATATCCCACAGGATATGGCATTATTCTCAGCATATGAAGATGGGGGAAGAAGGAGGAGCTGGTGGATGTTCAGAGTGAAGATATTTGTCTTCCCAAGTCACCAGTACATGTGATGGAGCCTGGCTTTCCTGGAGGTGGGTGAACATCTACCTGAGGATGGGAAGCAGTGAATGAATGCCTTGTTTTGCCTTGATTGTGGCTTTTGCTTTACCTAACAGTCCTTATGTCAACCCACAATTTTTCTCAATTCTACTTCTACAATTCTCTCCCCAAACTGACTCTGGGGGAGTGAATAAGTGGCTGCATGGTTGCTGGCTTGGGTTAAATCACAGCACACTGAAAATAAATTGCATTTATTCATTACAGCATTTGTAAATTCTTCTCACAAGCCCTTGTTTCTATGATACTAGAAACATACCCAGTTATTTATCAACTACCATCATACTTAAGACTTTCATGCAGGTACAAGGCATGTTCTGTCAGCTTTTGTTCACAACATGTTTTCTTGCATGTACCTCATGTTCTTCAAATTGTATACATGTATTTTAATTAAAAATACTAATAGGATAACTAACAACTACGTCAATATTTAAAAAGAAGTTAACATAAGATGTTAAATAAATGTTGGAGGTAATGGTATATACAATTGGTCTTAGGCTGGCCACTTAAATTGCCCTCTCTTCAAGAAATGACAAACGATGTCACAATTTTTTTTTCCTTATCTGTCATCAAAACTATTGCTCTTCCTGCTTTATGTGTATGACAAGTACTAGAACTTTGGTTGAATTAGCCCTAAATAACATTTTATGATTTAGACCAGCTTTTGAACAGCAACAATAGATACATCCTGTTCTTTAGAAGAGTATAAATGTTCTGTAGCTGAGAGAAATTGCCGAGAGAAAATGTTAATTTTGAAAATTCAGGTTGGCTTCACCTGTGAGATACTCCTATTTTACACTGGTAAATTACATCCTCTTAATGCTATTGACATCATACTTTTCATAGAAATTGGAGCAAAGTAACAGTGAATAAGATCCAAAAAACAATTTGAGAAAATGATAAGCTAGTTTTCTTTCAGCTAGATTTCATATGATTGTGATTTAAGAACAGTTCAGTACTTTTCTCAAAGTCTTTCCACCTCCAACATTCATGCAATCCTCAAATAAAAAGGAAGTACATAATGCCCCTCTATGTCCATCTTCTATCATCTAGAGCAGGTGAACAGGAATGCATTATATCTTTACTTTTGTGAGAGTTTGTTTACTACAGCCCTGTTTCTGAGCAAAGAAAGAATAGGTGAGGAATTAAGCACAAAAGACAATGTATCACTTCTGTGCAGTCAGAGATGCATCGAATTCTGTCCTTTCCAACATTTAAGAGACAAAAAAAGTGCTTCTCTCTCATATTTTGGGAATGAATCTGTAGCAATCATGCATTGGAGTTATACTGCTATCTTCCTACTGGTATTTAAGAAGGATTGTTTCTCATCCAGAATTATTTGGTGTCCTCTAAAAATTAAATTTTTGATTTGTAGTTTCTAAAGACATGATTCATACCTACTGAATGTTTTTCAACATAATGGAGACACTTTATAGGTGATTAGAAGTAAAAGGTAGAGAAATAGTCACCTCTGTGATGAAAAAAAGCAGAACAGATTATTTATTGGGTCTGAACTTACTAAGACTAAGTAGTGTTATATAGACATCTATTTTATGAAACCTCCTTCCCCACTGAGTGGTGCTTGGGGCAAGTGGGTGGTCTACTACAGTGAAAACTTCTATGGCTAGGAAGAACTCAGGGATTCCCACTAGGGAGCTACTGCAGCATGTACAAAAACTATGCAGAACTAGAGGATAGTATTATTTTGGTAAACATCATGATTTGAACTCACAGATATGTGATTGTGATGATTCCCACAGCCCATCTCATGCCACTAAATTAAAAATTGCATCTATTTTGCCACAGAAACGCGGGTCCCATTCATGCAGCAATTCTGCTTCCAGTACAGGTCCTTTTCTCATCAGCAAACTAGGAATGTCGCCTTTGGCATGGATGGCAAGTCCCACCTCCACCACCTGCTAGGCAGCACACCCTGTCCACAGTTAGAAGAGCCACACAACACACAGTGCCCACCCTTCAGTTCTGAACTTACTAAGACTAAGTAGTGTTATATAGACATCTATTTTATGAAACCTCCTTCCCCTGTTTGCAGGTTTCGCCCTACATGCAGAGACACTGCAAGTACCAGCTTTAAATGAATGAAGAAGGGTCTCATTATAATCCATGAGTACCTTTAATTCAACAGAACCTTTGTTAATTCCACTCAAACCACTTCTCAAACAGTCAAATGGAGGAGATGTGTTAGTAAAAGCAGCTAGGCTAAGATATTAGATCTTGAATGAAACTAGTGGCAGTGTAAGAAGTATGTCATGGAAAAACAATCTTTGATTTCCAGTTTATCTTTTGAGTTCTCTCTCAGGATTAGGAATAATTTTATATTATAAAAGGAACATTAATTTTTCAAAATATAATTTTTTCACAAGAAATTGTAAATTAGTATGTGAGCAGCATTTAAAAAATATATATATTTTGAAAATGCTTAAAATTTGAAGCTTTTCATTTATCATTGAAAGTGCTTTTTGGAAACGTTAAACCATATAGTGATATGCATATGTGGACGCTAAACCTTTTTCTTCTTATTTTAAATTTTCTTTATTTCTCTTTGTAGATAGAGATACACGTAATAATAAGGTCCAAACCATGATTCAGTCTATAATTTCATCCTACCTAGATGCCAAATAATATGCTAAATACTGGGGCAAAAACACCCATGAGGACACCATTGTAAGCCCAGATCTTCAGAGATTTGTAAAGCTAAGCATTTATATAAATCTGAAAAATCCTACTGTAGATACCAAACCCAATAGGAACAGCACTGTTGGAATTCTTGCTACAGAAACATCTGAGTGCCAGTACAGTGACTGAAGGAAATCTTTACAAGACAACTAAAAATAGGTGAAGCATTTTGATACATTTAATATTTCATGTAAAATTATCAGTGACTCAAAGATTATTTAATTTCATTTGAACAGGTACTGTGATCTTTACTTACAATACAGCTGAAGGTAAATGCATAATCATTCTTGTTTGTATAGGAACTACTTTTTCAGAGTTAATTACAAAGAAAGTATGGTTGTGGTCCTCTTTTTCCTTCCTTTTTCAGACCTTATAGCAAAATAGAAGTACATCACCCTTTCAAAGTCCCTTCCAATTAAAGAGCTAATGGGTGCTTTTGAAAATGCTTTTAGATTGTGTTATGCACATACTTCCCAAGAGGAAAAAATAGTCTCAGCAGCTTCGATTTTTATATGGAGACTTGATTGCACGGTCAGCAGTACAGAAATATTTGATTTCTTGTTGTGCAATGTTGTTTCATCTCTTCTGAAAGCCAAATACCTATACCTGAAAGAAAACGGCAAGCTTCTCAAGTTGCACTAAGTTTGGGCATCTTACTGTAAAGTACATTTTGTGATTCACAAAATATGCACAACACATTGAACTGGCCATCACAACTGAGATTTGACTGAAGAGATGCAGGAGAGTTAATAAAACTTTCTGTTGCTCCATTGTTTAATGAAGTTCCCTTTGGTGATCCATTCTGCTTAAGTTTCAGTCTCTAATTTTTTCCAGATTTCACCTGCAGCATCTCCTTTCTTCAGGAACAACTCCAAGGGCCCCAGTGATAACCTTAGTATTTTCCTGTTTCTATTTTTAGTCTGTAGTAATTCAGTTTTTATGTACAGCTATCCTGCTTTGTCTTCCATTTAGAGTAACACTCAAAAGGTGGCAGTGTTCAGAAGAGACTCATTTCTTGTTGTCAGTACACTTCTTAGAGTAGATGTACTACTTTATCTTGCTGTTTATATACCTTCAGAAAAATTACACTGAACTGGCAAATTTTAGAAACTTCTATATGCAATTTAAACTTTCTACTGGGTATGAAAACATCAGTGCAATTTCTTCAGAATAGCAATCTCTTTGTGTTACTAGCACTCCACAGAAATCACAGCAGTGTTTTCTGGATTCTTTTTTTTTTTAAACTAACTACAGTTCAATAGCTGGGACTCAGTATTAATTAATGTCTTTGGGTATTCAATTTGAGACCTGTTCAAGGAACACTGCATTATGCTGTCAGTGCTTAAAAAAAATGGGTCAATTTGAAAAAGTCAGGGAGTTAGTTGCTTTTGAATCCAGATAACAGGGTGTTTATTTTATGAAAAATAAAACCAGGTACCATTTTACTGTGTTCTCCCAACTTTGCAGGAACTCTCTATCATTTCATTACGGATTATTCCTTCCTATTGTTTCTCCCTATAAAGTAGTATAAGCCATAGTCCTCCTGTGTGGATATTTAGCATGATTCTGGATTAACAGTGCTTCATTTTATTGATGAGTGCATTATGTGCATTATAGTATGATCAGATGTTGGACCAACATCAAGATACTGCTCTTTAACTTTGTATTTATCAGGGCCTAAAGGTAACTAGCTGGCCTTTGGTTTGGCTCCCTATTTGGGTGGCTTATGCCAGAGAAGGAGCCAAGATGAAACAGGAGGTCTTGGTAAGACTGAAATAAACACTGAAGCTGACTGAAGAAGTTAAATGGAAAATCTTCTGCTGTAAAGACAACAGTTTTCTTATCTCTGAAGTATGGCTGTCTACCAGGGCTACTGCTTGGGATGCTGCTTGAAAAAAAACAAAAAACCAAACAAACACATAACCTTGGATGTTGGTGGTAAAAGAATAAAGGACTATGTTTAATTTGTGTTAGCTTCCTTTATTCTAAGTCTTCCACTTCCAACATAGCATGTCTGGGTTATATATGTTTTCATTTACCTCCCACCAATGTATGTTCGCAAAAAGCTGTGCAAACTGCGTATATGCACACATCCATACTTCTGTGAAAGTGAAGTGAGAATGCAAAATACCACACAACTCACTATTTGATTCTGTGTAACTTTCATGACACTGCTCCTACCGGTAAGAGAAATTCCTTAAATGTATCAATTTTTCATCAGTTTTAGAACATGAAGGTTCCTGAAGATTGCAGCCTCCACACAGCTTTCTACCGACAGAGATATGACAGGGATACGATTTGCTGCCAGAAAAAAAAAATTTAAAAAAGTAACAGATCATTCTTAGAATCATCTTAGGGACTTCGTATTGCTGTTCCTGAATTGCTCAATGTAATCCTGACACTCCACGTCTTCCATTAAAATATGTGTTAAATCCAACTATTTAAAAGAGTAAAAAGAACGCAGAGGTAGGGTACGGAGCTCCAAACCCCATGTAGCACTGACTTCCCCTAGCGCAGGGAGGAACGGAGCCAGCAACAGCTCTTCCACCAGCAAGCGCAAGCCAAGCAAGCGACGAGGAGGCTGGAGACGCCCTCACACCACCGACGCGGTCAGCGTCCTCTACGCAGCACGGTCCCGGGGAAGCCTCGGAAGCGGCCGCCTGCAGAACACAAGGCCGACGGCGACGGTCATCGCTCCGCAGCCGCACCCCCGTCCTGTCGAGCCCGTGCCCGCCGCCGAGCCGCGCCAGACCCCAGCTAGCCCTCGCCCACGGGGCCACCCCGAGGCGCCGACGCCCCTCGTCCTGCCGGACAGTGCCCACCTCTCTTCCTCTGCCTCTCCCGGAGCCTGCCCCGAGCGGCGCCGTCGGGCGTGCAGCGGCACGGTCCCGGTGCGAGCCACGGGGTCCCGCCGGCCGCGAACCCGCGCCCCCCGCACCTCGCCGCCCTTGAAATGGCCGCCCCGCAGCGCGGGTCTGCCCCTCCTCCGCGCCCCCCGCTCCCGGGGGGACACACCCCCGAACCGCGGCACCCCGCGGAGTCGGGGCGCTCCGACCTTTGCGCCGCGGAGCCGCCCCGCTCTCCCCGCAAAGCGGCGGGGCGGGAGCAAGGCTGGAAGAGGGGGGATCAACCGCGCCGCCACCCGTGCCGGGGAGGCGGGGGCACCGCGTCTTGCGGGGCTGCGGGGGCGCCGCACGCGCTCCCTCCTCACGGCGGGGACGGTTAATAAAGACCGGCGGCCGCCTGCCCACGGCGGGGGGTGCCTCTCCGCAGCCCAGCGGCGACCGGGGTAAGGGAGGCTCGCCCGTCACTCCGCGACCCGCTCTGTCTCCCCGAGGTGCCGCCGCTGCCTCGGCGGGACTCGCCGGCGAGTGAGCCGCCGCGCGGAAGGAGCCGCTCCGCCTCTGACAGAGACGCGCCCCCTCCTCCCCTCCCCACCGCCCGCCCGCCCTCACCTCGAGCTGGCGCTGCCTCCCCGCGCTGCCGCCGCCGCCTCGC
Source organism: Gymnorhina tibicen (assembly GCA_013399875.1). NCBI lineage: Eukaryota > Metazoa > Chordata > Aves > Passeriformes > Artamidae > Gymnorhina > Gymnorhina tibicen. Next base: position 32,877 of record VXAZ01008670.1, on the reverse strand, counting down.
CCGTTCGCCACTGCTCCCCGTTGCTGTCCCCCTGGCGCCTGGCCCCGCCGAGGGGCAGGTGGCCAGCCCGCCCCTCGCCCCCGCTGCCTGGCTGCGGTTGCTGCATCTCTCGCCCCCCGCCGCAGGGAAGTCGCTGCGGCGATTGCCAAGCGGGAGGGGAGGACAGGAGAGGAGTGGAGCCGCCGGCGGCTCGGGCANCGGGAGGGGAGGACAGGGGAGGAGGGGAGCCGCCGGCGGCTCGGGCAGCGCGCTGCGTCTGGGTCTCCGGGGATGGACTGGGCTTCGTCCTGCGCCTTAGCCTGCCCGCGGAGAGGAGGGCGGTGATCGTCCGCCCAGCCCGCCAGGGAGGAGAGGGACCGCGGTTAAATGTCACGGCTCCCCGTCCGCTCCCCGCCGCCACCCCGCGCATCGCTCACCTCGGGAGGGGGCTGTGAAGGTGGCGGCAGAAGCAGCCCCGGCTGCGGCGCGCCCCGCCGCCGCTCGCCGTGAGGGAGAGCCCCGGCAGCCGCCAGGTAAGCGACGGGCACCCTCCCGTGCCGTCGGGGGTGGCGGCCGCGGGGAGCCCGCCCGTGGGGGCAGAATAAGTTTCGGGGGGGGCCTCTGGAGGGGAAGAGGAGACCGCAGCGTGGGGTCTGCGCCTCCCGATGTGGGGGCTGCGGGGGGCGATAGCAGGCGGGACGCGGCGCAGCAGAGCCCTCCACGGCCGCCCGCCCGTGCCGGCCTCGTCCCCGGCCCCCCGAGGGCTCTTGGACGAGCGGCGGACGGCGCTGCCCGCCCGGCAGCGGGGGGTGGTGAAGGGGTGGGTGTCGGGCTGCCCCAGTAGCGGGCTGGGGGGGCGGGACGCCGTGCCCAGCATCACACCTTCCCTGGGGAAGAGCTTTCCCCGCCGGGCAAGGAACCGTGCGATGGGAGCAGGAGTCCTGCGGGGGCTCCGAGCGACGTGACACAAACACAATAGTCCTTTGTCGCCAGCAAAGACATGCTTCCACACCTGTGTCCGCTGCTGTGGTGGATGTGCTCGCTGGAGTACTTGCATCAGTAAAGTGGGTCTTGTGGGGTGATGGTGTTGATGCACTGTTTTACCTTCTGCACAGCAAATCCAGAATAGCCCCCCCTTTAAGGGAGCAGCTCGAAGTACATGCAGGTGCTTCTGAACATACCTGGAAGAAAAATAACGGCAAGAAAATCATCTACCATTTCATCATTTGTCCAGTCTCGAGTCTAAAATATAAGGTTTTGCAAGTCCTGTTCTATAGATGCTGGAGTAAGCATCGAATGTTCTTAAGCATTTTCCCCTCTAGCTTTCCTTGCCCAGCAAAGAACTGCAGTGTGTTTTTATGACGTGCTGCTGTTTTAAAATACTGTTCTTTCTAAAGACTTTCCCATTTAAAAAGAAAAACCTTTCATATAAAAAAAGAAAACGTCTGAACACTGAATGCTTCAAAAATAAATCATATGTGAACTTGCATTGCTTGCCAAGTGCTGGGTGGTGGTGGTGGGGGAAGAAAGAAGCACACAGCTTTTCTGTGCCTTTGTCATGAAAATGAGCCATGCAGTCTTTATTTCAGTCAAAACTATAGCACTAAGGGAATGGAAGTGAAAATTAGTTTGCGCAGCATTCATGGAGATAAGCCATAACCTGTAAAGCATGAACACAATAGTTCTGAAGCCTTACCCCACTTTTTACAGTGACACATCTGGAATTGACAGATCTACAATGTAAAGTATGTGTAAGATTTCACTTCACACCAATATATATGCCCTAGAATAATTATATAGCATTTAACTTATCATTCAGAACTACAACAGCTGCCTCCACATGAGAAAAAAAATCCGCTAGGAGGTAGAATAAAAGGATATGCTTTCTCGAGCTTCTACCTTCCAGTGAAAAGCCCAAAATTAAAAGAGATGGTCTCTGTTCCTTCCGTATGCAATCAAGGCACCAGCAGTTTCATTAGAGGCTACAGCCTTTCCAGGAAGTGTTTCATTGTAGAGCTGGAGCTGCTGTGTGGTCTACTTTGCTACGTAATGGGCCACACAGAAGAGTGCAGTAACGTCAGTATGTTCCTACTCCTACTATGTATATGTATGTGTAAATAATCCAGTCAAAATGGGATTTGGGATTTTTTTCTTCAGATCAGCACTTAAAATGATTGACTCCTCAGCTACTGTGCCACCTCCTTAGTTTTCTTGAAAAGTAGTGATTTTGACAGTAGCTAATATATGTGCATCAGAACAGCGATACTATTCCTTTTAGGTAAACAGAATATCCCTGAAAACTGTTTTTACTGCTCTGATTCCCTCTTCAGAGAGTAGGAATAACACCTACATAGACTGAACAACACAAGGTGTGATCAGCTACATAGAAACAGCGTGGTTTGGTAGTATAACAGGTATCAGATCTTTTGTTACTGTTCTAGAATCCAGACATTCTGTGAAAGGGCTCTAGGAGGAAATGTTATCCTGCATAGTAGCAGCAAGAGGTGAAAAAACATGAAGTATTAGAGAAGCTTGTTAGCTTAAGCAGCTGTCCACAAGTACTGTGATTAATACTATGTTGGCATGCCACTGTGAACTAATACCAGGATTTGGGTATCCTGCAGTTAAGAAAAAAGACCAAAGTAACTTGCCCTTTGTAGTTCTGAAGCTGTATCATTTTTCTCCAATACAGACAGTTAAGGAGGTCTGAAGATTGGAGTTTTAGTGCCTCTGTGCCGAGTTTAACAATGTAAGTCTATGTTGGTGCCTTTTTCATATCTTGTATTAAGACCCTTCAAATAACATGAACACAGGATGGGTGTGGTTATTGGAGAGGGTATTGATAAGGATTCTAGGAGTATTCCTGTGGTGATTTTTCTAAATCATGCTGATATGGTTGCTGCCTGTTTTTAGAGGTTTTGGTTTTTTGTTTGTATACCTTTTGACTGTCTAAGCCCTAGTGAATAAATCGGGGGAAAAAAGGTTAAGGAGTTATGAAGGGTGTGTATGTAGCTGTCTGTTGGTTCTTTAGCTTGTCCTTTGTGAGAAGGTGGATTTCCTTATAGCTATTGCTGGTAATTAAAAATCCAGATGATGGACAAGTGGAGGGATAAGTGGATCAATTTCAGTAAATTTATTAGGTATGTGTATTACTGCATTCTCCTATTGCAAATGAGCTTATTTGGCTACTAGTACTATGATACAGTATGCTGAGTACATTCTAATTTTCTGTGCTTTCTCATAATTTTTTGTACAGATATTCAGGAAATTTAAGAAAATTCTATTTCTAATTAGTCACTGATTGACATGCCTCTGTCATAAGGCTTATTTGGCTAAGCTGTGTCTAATTATGGATCTTTATAAATTATTGCTCATTTCTAATTAGTACAGTGACTAGTTTAACTGTTTATTTTCCAAAATGCTTTCATCTCATGTATTTTCAGCCAGATACTTTTTTTTTTTTTCACCTAATTTGAAAGCATAAAATCAAGATTTTTCTTCTTTCCTGGAGAGTGTGTCCTCTCTGTTACCTTAGAAAAACACTCAAATAAATAAGATAACTCTGTAAAGAATGGAATTGAAATATTTGAAATTTATAGACATTGGTCTTCAAGATATGCAATATACCAATCAATGTCTTCTGTGCTGAAATAGCGATATTATTCCCATGAGATATGCTGAGCAGAATTCATATTTGAGCTGCTTGCCCTCTCATAAGCCTTTTGATTCCTGGGGACAATTTCATTTCTTAATGATGAAAATCTGTGGAGGGAGGAAACACAGAAGATAAACTGTCATCAGTGTTGTATAAAGACATTTTGGTGGCCCATTTTCTGTTGATAAAATGCAAATCTTGTGATTTTTTCTTTCCTCTCAGCGACTATTCTATGAAGCAGTAGTTCACGAGATTATTTATAAACATACCGATCAGACCTGTTATTTGATTAAAGTGTAATCTCTCATTCCCTTTGAAACTGGAAGTAGATGTTTGTATCAGCAGATCAGGCAAGTCTTGTTATATATTGATATATTGTTGGTGTTTTCAGCTTGATTACTATTATAAAAGTCCTATTAGGTCAGTGTGGATATTTAGTGAACATCTTGTCTGTGAGGTAAAATTGGTAGACCATTAAATCCATCTTCCAGAAATACTCCGAATTACATGCAAATAGAAATACGGGTGCATTGAAATTAATATTTTATTGAAGGTGGAAATATTTTAAACTGCTTCGTACTGTTGGTTAGCACTTCTGCTAGTATTTTTCTTATTCCTTTCATAGTAGGCAAGGGTTGCAAGGAAATGCCAAAATCATGCCTGAGTTGGTGTACTTTAAATGGCATAGCCAAAGTAGGTGATTAAAAAAAAAAAATCCAAAGACTAAATCTGAAGGAAATGGATGTGTGGATTTTTGTCTAATGATCCTATTACATTTCCTAAAAAGAAAGAAAATGGAGAAAATTGGGTTTTATTTCGACAAATAAAGCAACAAAACTTATTAGCTGTCAATCTCAAAATTAAAGTTGCAATGAAAGAAAAAAAAAAGTAGAGTATGTGCAAACTTTTGTTATCATTGGAAATAAACGATAATGTATTTGAATGGAGTAAACAGAATCATCTTCAGCAGAAATATTTGTCTATATAAAAATATCTCTTTATTGTGGAGTTTGATTAACTGCAAAATGCCTGTCTTTTGCACTGAATAAGGAAGAATAATTATTCTACACTCCTATTTCTTTTTGTTTACCTAGTATTTGTACAACAGTAACTATGATAAATATTTTTATAACTTCTAATAAACACATATTCTATTTCCATCTTTTTTTTTTAATAATATTTGCATGGCTTCTTAAAGCCGTTATTCTTCAGGTGAAGAGAGATTCTTTTAAATGGTAAAAAAATCGGGTGTATCCTGCAAAACTATAGGTAAGATATCTTAAGTCTTACTTTTTTATATTTGAAGTTATACTTTAGAAAATTGCATTTATTCTGATATTCGTGTTTAATGACTAGGAGCAACCAGTGGTCATTAGTTAAGATTATAGGAACTTAATAGCACTCCACACCCCTCACTTCTCCCCATTCCCCAGCCCCCAATAATTTTAAGTACACTTATTTTCAGTGTTGAATACATAAGTATAATATATACTTACTTATAAGCCATGGGGTGGCACGTACTGAGGCAGGCTAAAGGTCATCTTTGAGCTGTGCAAATGCAGAGCGCCATCTCTAAGGGAAGAGTGGGATTTCCTGGGCTCCTCTTTCTGGCGTTTTTCTTGTAACTGAGAGTGTAATATGGGGAATCACATCACTAGAGAAACCAAACTGGCGGGCCTTAGAACAGGACAGCTACTTAGACTGTCATCCTCTGTTCACTTTCCTACTTTCAGATTACCCTTTCCTCCTATTATTTCCTTCAGTTTATCTTGTTTCTGAGAAAACACAAAGTTTTCTCCAAATGGTATTTATCTCTTGATTGCTGCAATTCATGAGCTGCACTTCAACTTGTGTTTTGGTGAAGTATTTGTGGAATAGCAGTAGCTGTGAAGAGTTTCATAAGAGAGGATTTTTTGAGGAAAAGCTCAGTTTGGCATTTTCAGGATATTTTTTCCTTTAAAGCAGAAAGATTTATATTCCTGTGTGACAAGTCATCATGTAGATTCCCATTCACAGCACACATGGGCCTCAGCACTGATATTTTCCCATGGCTGCCCTGCACCTTTTTGAGGTCAACATGTACCAAAGTCAGTTGAAATCATCAGAACTCCACCATCTCTGGAATGCACCAGTTATGTAGGCAGGTAATGTGTGTGGGGAGGACACATGCAAAGACAGCCTCAAGAGAGATACAAGAAGAAGAACGAGCTCCTTGGAAAGAAGAAATTCTGCTTCCCTGTAGGCCCTGGAGGAAAAAAGGAGGGAGAGATTTCAAGATCGTGAGATTTTACAATTCTGCAGACCCTTAGTTGGGATAGATAACAGATGTCAGCCCCACTAAAGAGGAGGTAGAGTTTGTGGCTGCTTGTGACAAATTCTCAGGTTTCTGAAGTGGAAAGGAATAGGCAAGACTGAAGCTGGAATGCTGGTATGTGACTGGGAATGAGGGAGCCAGAGAAGCTATGGCCTCTCAGCATTAATGTTCCTGGCTGTTCTCAAAAGTAACTGTCTACACTTATGCTTAAACACTGTGATTCAATTTTCCAGGCATAGCAATAATTGTCCTGAAAGAAAAGACTGTGTTGCTATTCCTGTCATGGGTGTTGAGATTCAGAAAACCACTCATCTTCAATGGCCACATTTGAGTACAAGACTTGCTTTAGATGTTCCTCTGAATGCCTTAGCATTAGTAGCAGGAATAGATTTTTGATTTGACAGCCAGGAAAAATTTAATGTTAATAGTGTATGTGGGGAGGAACCATTGTGAAATAGGTTGTGTTTATGTCAGTATATGAGGTAGTCTGCAAGAATATGCAGAATTCTACATAAGTATATATCTTTATACTCCTTTTGATTGTCTCTCTTTTTGTTTTTTTTTTTTTTTTCTTTTTTGGTCAACTGAGTGGAACCAACCAAATCTATTGAGAAAATGCCTGTCTTGTGCCAGCTTTTGACTCTTCCTTTCCCAATGTAAACTGGCACACTTTGAAATGGTAAAGAAGCACTTTGGGCTATAGGCAACATGTGAAAACAGAACATATTCATTTCTTGCAGTCTGAGTAATGAAAGCCTTCAAAGAGTGAGAGGATCAGTTTAATTTGAGATAAAATTTCTCTGTGCTCACGACATAAACAGACCCTAGTGCAAACAAGAATTCATTCCAACTGGGAATGGATTGAGTTTGCTAGAATAGGTTATAAAGTAGATAAATAGATTCACATAAGCTGAAACCTTAAGAAATTCTTGTTTCTGTTGTCTCCATAGACAATGAGGAGGAAGTAATTATCTTAGAGTTATTACAAAGGTAGTGAAAAGACATATGAAGATAAAAGGTAGTGGAACAATTGTAGAAATTAAGCTGCAGTAAATCATAAGCTTGCAACAGCCTGCTTCCTAGATTTCTGAAGGAAATGCATAGCTGAGCATCTGAGTGACTTCTGAATCTATAATTTATTTTTAAATGCTATGTCTGACCTGGAGGATAGCCAACTATTAGGAAGAAAAATTATGTCAGGAATTACTAAGAAGTAGTCAAACCCCAAGGAAGTAATTGAGAAAAATAAATGAAGTCAACATCCCAAAACATCTAGATGAACATATCAGGAGGATATGACTGCTGCCCACTTTAAGGAGACAAGTATACAAATGTGCTGTGAAAACAGTCCTGTCCAGCTTCGTTCTCACTGCCAGCATGGCTTAAAGTGAATGTACAATTGCATTCTTACTATCAAACACTTTTCTTACCTATAACATATTTCTTCAAGCTGTTCATATATTGTTATAAGAGACTTGATTAAAGGAAGAAAATTGCATGTGTGTTCTTAAGAAAGGAAAATGATTGTAAATAATTTGGCTTTTTTATTCTTTACAAGAAACACTTCTCTGTTTTCTCAGACCGTATTCTGAAAATGGAAGTTGTGTTGAGCCATTAGGTCTTTTCTATTCTTATAGGGATAGAGTTTTCAGAACAGGAGTCATTTGGGACTTTGAAAAAACTAATTCTTGTAAGATATAGATATAATTTCTACTTTGACATAGAAGTAATTAAATAGTGGGCAGTGTTATGCATTGGGGACTGCAAAATAAGTCATCAAATTCCTCCTGTCAAACAATTACCATGGAAAGACAAAAAGTTTTGTATNTACTAACTATTTTAAAATTAATAATCCATTAACCAAACAGTATTGAAGTAGGAATTTCAGGATTTTTTTCCCCAAAAACTATAGAGGTATTATATCCAGGCAAATTTTTTTAACAGCAGCAGAAGAATAAAACAAGATTGAAAAAAATAAAAGAGTGCATGCTCTGGATACCATAAAAAATCTTTTGCATTACATCATGTTACTCAATTGCTTCGTTGTGTTCAGGAGGTTTATCTTTTCCTCTGAGGTTTTAACTGTTCAGCTGAAGCAATTTACATTGCTCAAAAGGAAGGGTACCAGACAGTAGGAACCATCAATTTAATTGTTGCTCCATTGGATACTGCACCACTACCCAACCTGATTTACATGGTTGTTTGACCACTACATTCTATTCTTCATAGTCTTTCTTAAAAACAGTTCAGATGTTACTTTGAAATGTGGGTAGACAGTAGTCTTCAAGTACTTACATCAACGTCTGGTTATAATCATGTAGTGTGTTATAGCAATACACCATCTTGATACTGAATTGTACAACAACTAAATCTGAGTTTTTACTTCTGCTTAATATTGCTTGATTTTACTTTAAAGCAACTTGTTATAAGTATTTGGGGTTTTCTGTTTCATTTGAATGTGTGACAGGTGAGAGTTGCAGAAAAGAGATTATGGTTAGATTTACCAGTTAGCAGGCTCAAACAGTTCATTACTCATTCAGTTAGGGTAACAGTACTGAATATTTGGTGCATCTAAAGATAATGTCTTGTTTTCACTGATTCCTTTTACAGAGCAATGAAGCTATTGCTTAGTTTGCAATTCAGAGACACTGTTTAGCCAGAAAATGGAGTTTACTGGAAGTAAGGAGATGCTTCATATAGAAGAATCAATCTTCATCATTGTAGAAGTTCTGTATGAGGAATCTGTATCATGTCCATGGATGCTGGAATTGACACATAAATATGTAATCAAGGTCACAGTTTTATTTTATTCACATGCTACCACAGTGTTATTGGTATATGGAAGGACACTAAATGAGTGCCTGTGATATATCACGAACTTACATTTCTGCTTTAATTATATCCATCATAACTGTATGGTGTTTCTGTTGGTACTAGTAATATTTTGTAC
>VXAZ01008670.1:12404-23934 GCA_013399875.1 Gymnorhina tibicen | reverse complement strand
AATATTTTGTACGCTTTCGGGACACATGAAGAAACACTGTGCCAGAATGGTAGAGAGGAGGACATGCAGATAACTGGTGTATTTTTAAAATTTTCTACTTTTGATTGAAAGAGATATCATTATTGATGTCTTCAAGTACTTTCACTCTGGACATGTCCTTGGATCAACATGGAGGTAGAAAAGGAGAGCAGAGATACAGAAAGCCAACATAGCTAGAAATTCCCAAAATCTCTTCAAATGTGGTGTCAGACATGTAAAGTCAGTTTGGAGTATATCACGGATATGCTTTCTTCAGCTGCTGTCAAAATAGAACATGTTCTGCTATAACATTTTATTTGAAGGCAATGTGATCATAGCTCTGATTTGAAATTGTGAATAACTCTGAAAATTAGCTAATGGCTTTGGGCCCATGACAAGTTACCAGTACATTCTGTTTCATAGAGGCTACACATCTAAAAAAACTTATAATTTACTGTTTGCTCAGTCTATCTGAAGCAAGCAGAAAACTGCAGAAAGTAATACCATAATATATACATAATAGTGTGGTCCTTTCTGTTGATCTGAATTAAAGCAATTACATTTTAAACTCACCAGAAGGATTTAGACTACTAAGTCTCTCTGAAATTTACAGTAAGCAGATAGAGCATAGCTTCAAGTTCTTTTGAAATTTCTGCACTACCATTCTATGTTCACACATGCAGAAATGATCTGTTATTCTTCTCATAATACAAACTGATGTCCATTTAAAAGGAATTTAGTGCATATTTTTGCATACATTTTAATGCAAATTTTAAATCTGAGTTCCAAAATAATATTCCAGTGATTTATAGTTGTTATGAGAAAGCATACCAAAAATTTTTTAAGAGCAGATGCTAAAAATGAAAAATTCCACAAACTGAAAAAGAAACAATATTTCTGCTTTTTTTCAGTATCTCCTGTGCTTGGATTCTCACGTTTTTATAATAGCTATCCAATATTTAAGAATATTTATGGTCAGGGTTCACTTAGAGTACAATAAGTGAACAATTTTCTGCAGCTGTCAGGAAAATAATTTAGACCTGTGTATGAACTATGTTGTTTTCTGTTTCTCATGTAGTTTAATTCCAGTTAATAATTACCAGTATATCCTTTAAAGGTAACAACAGATACTGCTCACTAATACTTATTCTGTGTTACTTGTAGAGCACTGAAAATATTAGCTCCTTTCTTAACACTGTATAGTGAGGGTGATGCTAGATTCTTCCTGTGAATCTGCTAGCAGTAGCATTTTTACTTTGAAATTCAGATGCTGAGCTCTCTTGTAAGTGGTAAGTGCATAACCTCTGATATAACTCACTATTACCCTTGCAGCTTGTTCCACAAACGTTTTGCCTGAGAAAAGAATCAAGCTCAGTTATTGATAATACTCTATTTGTAGCACATATTAATGTAAACTTTTTTTATTTATGGTGGCAATCACTAGATGGCACTGCTCTATGGTTTTTTTAAGATGTTACATTTTCCTTTTCTTAAAATAATAATTCTGTTCTTTGATATATGACATAATGAATTGCTACTAGTTTTGTGGTATTACTTATCTGGGATTTGTGGCAAATGGCAAAAAAAAATTGAATAAATTAATTTTTCAGGAAGGTTAAATCCCTGAACGTGATGTTTTGGTTAAGTGTGTGGCATGAGGAGAAACATGCTGTTTAATAATCTCTGTTCCACGACTAGTAAAAATAGCAAATGTCAGTGAAAAGCCACAATGAGAACTCTTCACTTTCTGTGTTGTTGGTATCTTCCCCAGTTATAAATCAGCATGTTAAGTGTATGTTTTACTTCTTGGCAGGAAAGCAACTGTGTAATCCTGAACTTGCTAGCTGGCAATTCTAGTTTTTCTAATCTTCAATAGCTCAGTTGTCAATGCAGTCAATGCAGTCTTTAGCCAAGTGCATAAGGAACAAGAAGGTGGGAGACAACTTAATCCCTTCTGTCACTGGAGTGCTAGCAGGGTGTATGGCTGATGCTATTAATTCAACACACTTCCGTGAATAGACTGCTCTAACGACTCTACCCCCAGGTCAAAAATGTACTTAGGACATCATCAATGCAACAGCGCTGTTACTAGATAGCAACTACAAAATTAACTAAAACCATCAGCAGCAACACAGTGTCAAGAAGAAGGAAGCAGGAGCTGTTGTTTGTGTTTGGCATCTTTTCAAAGTTTAGGGTACCATCACTGAATCTGTTACTAACATTAAATATGATGTGGTAACGAGTTTTGTAGGACTTCTGTAGAGGGTAGTGCTTTGAAAGTCCTTATACCTTGGTCTGTTTTCTCTTGGATTTTGTTGTTTTGTTATTATGACACTCTGGCACACTGGGGCTCCAGGTCTCTGTGGTGCCTTAATTATTTGAAGAACAGTATAAAAGAGTACACATGTCTAATGGCTGCATATAAATGGAGCTTCTTTTGATCTCCAGTAAAGCTGTCTCAGGAGTGTTTTCAGTTCTGGCTGGAAGAACTGCAAGGCATTTTTTAACCAGAAGTTGACTGAGATTCTCTTAATATCAAACTCACTGTGGGATTCTTTCAAGAGTAGGTGCCAATACTGTCAGTAATGACAGCCAGTAGGCATTCTCTCTTGTCTAATTTTGAATGATTAAAGAGTCAGACACTAATTTTTGAGCTTGTCATTTGCAAAGAATTCTACCCTTTGGAATTATGATGGTAGTTGGACCTATGCATGTGATTTCAGGGTCTATTTCTAGAGACAGGATTTACCAGTCTAGCTTTTGATGAAAATTAAATTCACACTCCCATGTGTTCATACTGTGTAGCATAATGGTTGTGAAGCTTTAAATGAAAGGCTTTTTTCAGCTTGGTAATTTTAAGTGCTTAAAATGTAGTGGCTATCCTTTCAAAAATGCATTCACAAAAAGGCAACAGTAGTTAGCTTGATACTTTCAGAAAATATTTTTCAAAGACAAAACTATAGATACTTTGACAGAAAGTGTTGAAGTTATTGCATGAATTGCTTTTCAACAATTTTTTTTTTAATAACAAAAATGAAGCTAAATTATTTTTCTTAAATTACTTCCATAAATGAAGACATGAATTTCATTATGCAGTTACTTAATCTGGTTACTCTTGTGAAATTAAAATTTTAAATAATCTGCACATTTGGCTTTGGTGATGGTCATTTGCCTTAGAGAGAGCTAGATGAAAATAAATTTTGCAGAAGTTATCAATTAATAATTTTGGAACTTCATGAAGGGATACCAAGGAAATCCATAAAATCTGGTTTATTTCATAATCCATCATTTTTGATGTGAAGATTTTGGAGGCCTCAGTTCCATGCTGGCATGGTAATACTCTGCTCAAGAGGGTGTTAGCATTCTTGGATTAAAGTAGAATGCAGGATGAGGCAGTAGTAATGCTAGCTTTGAATTGGAAGAATCTAGGCTGAAGAATTATTTGCCCTAGATAATGAGACTGTTGTTGACATCTCCACGCTGCAACCATGTATTTGATATAGGCATATCAGTACAGGAATACTTACTGATTTCTATCACTTGCTGGTTTTTATTTCAATATGCTTGTGTCTGATTTCCAAGTTTGGTGTTTTGTCTTAGAGAATGACATTTGTGGACTTTGCCAGTGTTGTAGTGGGGAAACCATCTCTTCACCAGCACCTAAGTGAGCAGTCCTGTTTACAAGTATGTCTCACCAGTGGTTGGATTATGAACCTCATTCTGTATTAATTTCTGAGTACAGTTCACTGAATTGGTGTATATCTTAAGAGAGACTGAATGAAGTGTGACTGAATTATACAAGAAATGTCATATAGACTGCACTGTAACAACAGAAATGTCTTAAAATGAGTCACTTTCTCATACTGCTAGGAAAGTGATTTTAGTAACACAGGATAACATTTCTGTGCCTAAGGCTGTTCTGTCTTACTTGACTCGAGTCAAACTAAAATCTTCTTCCCCTACTCCCCTCACTGCCTTGCTTTATAGCTATAAAAAACCAGACATACATTTTATACTCTGCTTGGCAGGAGAATGAGGCTGCCGCATTTCTGTCTTCATTTCCTTGTAGAAAACTTAATGATAAGGATCCTCTTTTAGTAAAAGTTGGGGGAAAACAAAACTTGACCATAAAAGCACAGAAAACCTTTTTCTTTGGAAAACGACCTCTTGGTTGCTCTTTGATGAAGTAGTTATCCAGGTACTTATAAAACACTCAATAGTGTTTTATTTACATTGTCTCAGAAGATTGTGGAAGTTTCAGATATTTCTTATTTCAAAGTTACTGAAAATTGGCCACTTTGATTCATTACTAGTATTAGGATTTAAAAAAAAAAAAAAAAAGGCCTGTTTCACTTCTGAACATATACACAGTTTTGAAACCATTACTTTGAAGTGCAAGTAGCAAACAATAATTTGGGGCTACTCTATTTCTGAGAGNTGCATCTGGATCCAATCCTAGTCACAGACTTGGTCAATGGTCTAAATGATTATATAGGTGCAACTGAGCCTTTATATGACTTTGTCCCTTTGGAGGATTCCTATCCTCCAAAATCCTCCTACAAAATCCTTTGTAGGATTAAGGTGGCAACCCAAATATAAGGATAAAATAAATAATTTGTTTAAATAGATGAGGATTATATTAATGATTAAACTAAAAGAATTCAGAATTTTTAACTGCAGAATATAGGTAGTTGTAACTGCTATTCTAGTGCAATAATTTTGAAACAATATTGAAGTAATTATATTAAAACTAGCAAAATAATTAAGTACAGATGGATGTTACTCACCCATACCACACCAACGACATGAGTAAATCTTTTTCACTTGGCCTGGAGGAGTAATTTTCAGGAGTGTCCCGACTCAAGGAAGGAATCTCCACACAAACTCCAAAAAGGGGATGTATATTAGAAGATCCTGCCGTTAAAAAGTTGGATGGGGCTTCTGTAGTATAAAGTGGTTGACTGTCAGTCATATCTCCAGTCCAGCTATGTCATCTCAGCAGCTTTACATAAGTCATCTGCTTATCAACTGCTATCACTAGTTTGTTCTCTTACCAGAAAATTTGCGAAACCTTTACTGGTGCCAGTTGCTGTCAGGAAAGACATTATTCTTTCCATCCTCATAATATTTGGCTTTGAAATTGAAGAGTCAGTGTGGTGCCAGCATTCCTCATTACCAAAAGCAATGTGTCTCTCCTTCCTCTGTCCACCACTGATAATTTTTGCAAAATAGGGTAGAGTGTGAACTATTTACCTTTTACCCCTACTGAGGCAGAGCATTCTGCTACAGTGCACCTCGTGACTGCAGTCAATCTAAAAATGCTTTACAGTTTTGTATGTGATTACAACTAGATAACTTTACAAATGCATTTACCAAATCTTTTAAGTTACCATAGGCAGTTACTGCTTTATAGAATGTAACATATTAAGAAGCTGTAGAAAACACTGCAGCTTTGTTTTAAATGCTAAATATAAATACTTCTAATGGTGAATTATATGAAATGGAATATCACTTTGTACACTACAAGAACACTTGAAGAAGTCTTAGAGATATCTAATGAGCTTTCCTGTAGGTTGTACTTAGTACACTGCACAATAACCTAGAATTTCAAACATGATTAATTCATGCTTACCATATCACATGAGTTAGTCCATCTAATGAAGTTGTGCTTTGTATAAGTCTCAGGGGTTTTTTGATACAACTGAGTTGTCTCAAATGAGTAGTCTAAATTGTACTGAATAAGCACGTTGGTTTTGTGTTGTACAACATGGTGGCTTTTTATTGTAGTAATAATTTAGTGAACTTATCTCTACAGATGCTTTGTCAATGCAGAATCTTTGACAGTAAAATCAGTAGGATCAGTAATAGTCTTGATAGTAAATTTGAGAGGAGGAGTATTTACAGTGGCCATTTATGAAAAAGCCTGTGCTACAAGGGTGCGTGTCTGGGTTTGTTGCTTTTTCTGAGTATTTTTTAAACAGTAAGAGATAACAGTACCGATCTTTCCAAGGACCCAACATATGGTCTCAAACACCTCAGAAACCAAGTAAAAGTCAGACCAAAGATGTCTCTCTACAGATATTTTAGGAAAAGGATATTTTTCCAAGGGAACAGCCAGATTTCACCAGATTATCTATCTGTGGGTCTTCTCTGAATTAACATATATAAAATAACTGTGGAATAGTGGGTATGTAAAATCAACACTTACAGGTTGTATTACAAGGAAACAAGTAAAGAGGGCTCTGAGTAGGGTAGGAATTTCTTTCTCTTTTAAATTAAAATAAGACCACATTATCTTAATTGCTAGTGAATAATCTATCCCTTCTTTAAGCACTACTTGAATATGGTACAACAAAGTTTAGAGTTTTTAACAAGCACATGTATACATATTCATAGAGAACATTCTCTTATTTTTGTTAAGAAATTTAAGATTTCTTGGAAAAGTTTGATTTTTATTTTAGGAACATGAAGAATCTTTTACTGCTGTCATAACAAGTTCTTTGTAGCTTCTGTCACTAAGAAAGAAAAATGGATATGCCTTACATGAAATAAAAAGTTTTATTGAACAATAGTTATAAAAATGATTATCTTTTAGTTATTTGCCTTTTAGCAGTTAGCGTCACAATGATATATTGGACTGAAAAGCATTTTTGCAAGTTTTCTAAATAGGCACAATGAAAAGAATTCCACAAACCACTCCTAGCTGAAAGATACCTATTGGCTAACGCTTGTTAAAGAAAGTCCTTAGAAGGAGGTAGACGAATATGTTAGATTGGTAGATAAATATGTAAATAGCAGTGTAGATAAATAGTACCAAAGTTTCCAAGTAGTGGTTGAATTAATGCTCCTGTCCTCCCCTTCTATCCTATCCTCCCCTCCCATCCCTTCTGCTCCCCTCCCCTCCCCTCAGAAAGTTTTAAGACGGACTTTGTGAGTAATGCTGCCATGTTTTATTTTAGTACAGTTAAGCAGGCTATGTATCAAAATGCCACTGTAATTCAATTGGACTTTCACAGCCATTCAGGTAGTACAAACTATTGTATTAAAATGATCATGTATGATCGTTTTAACCAGCTAAAGATTTATGCAATTGTTTAATAGCATTCCTGCTTTGATTTAACATGAGAGCTTGTTCATATTGTTTCTGGAAAAGCCATGAAGCATTAAACTTGAGAAAATGTGCAGTCATTAAAAAAAGGCATTACACATGCTTTTCAACTCTTTTCCAAACTTTAAGTCACTGATGAACTTTTGGTTTTGTCTTTTGTTTCCATTTAAGCCCCAGACTTTTTGCTTCGAGATACTCCTTTTTGTCCTGATGTTACCTAAATTATGTAATGGTTACAAACTTTTCTTGGGTCTGTTTTCATTTAACAGTGCTGTTCTTTTCCAGGAGGAATGTTGGTATTCATACAACAAACAAGGCTAGTACAAAACAAAACTTAAAAATTGGTTCTTATTACTAGTAAACATAATGAAAGTATGTCTGCTCAGCTTCTTGTTTCACAGCATTTTTTTTCCAATGTGTTGTTTGAACTACTTCACATTTTTATTTTTCAATACAATTACTGAGCAGGAGACTCTAACTTTTTGTTACCACAAAATGCTGATTTTGAAAGACATGTCTTTCCTTTCTCTAGATCCCTGCAAGAGGGACTGGTTTCAAAACTGTCATGCTAGTAAGATTATACTCTTTTTCAGTGCAGTTTTCAATTCAGTAAGAAGCATGCCATCCGGTGAAAGTGACTGAATCACTATTACTTCTGCCCAGGGGAGCAAAATGTGTTTCAGGTTAAAACAAATTAAAAAAAAGATGTAGGGCTGGAACCTACACATTCCTAGTGGGAAACGATTTATCTTTGTTTAGAACTTTGCCATAATTGATGGTGTTGTGATTTCTATGAGGCAAAAAAAAAAAATTGGCTTAAAAGTGAAAAACTTTGTATGGTATTGTGAACATTTGATCAATGTTCATTTGCTCTGTCAGGGTGATGTAAGAACTAACTGACAAAGCCAAATAGGAAATACAAAATCTGTATTTTACAGAAAACAGTGGATTTGAAATCACTTTCTGGTGTTGCATCCAAGGAGTCTGTGTAAGAATTATATATAACTGTGTCTCCTCAACACATTATGTGCCACTGCCTTTTATCTTCTATGTGAATAAAATTTCTTAAAAAAAAAAAAGTTATTTGCCCCAAATACAGATTGTGCTGAGTTCAGCTGATGGTTTTGAATTTGTGTCCAAAACATCCCCAGCATCTTGCTTAAATACTATTCAAATAAAACACTGTCTTTAGTCTTCAAAAAGAGACTTTGAAATTACATTTGTTTCACTTAAAGTAGATTTTAATAAGACCATCAGGAAAAAAATATAAATTTGGTCAAAGGTTTTTACAAGTGAAGGTCATCAATGATTAGGATTAGTCACAGAAGTCATTCAGGGCTGTTCCAGAATTGATCAGTATTTTCTCTTGGCAATGAATGAACTAAAATACAAAAGGCAGTTTCAGCATGACATTCAGGTGAAGGGGTAAGTGTTTATCTTCTCCTTGCCATTAAGGTAGCATCTCTGTGATGCTGGTGGACTACTCAAATGTCTTAAGGGATTCTGAGTAATAGTGTTATCATTAGATTTTGGGTACTGAGGAAGAGGTGTGGCTGCCAGATAAGTGCAGTTGAAATCAATAATGGATGCAGTCAAATTTATGAAAAGTCAGTAAACATGGACATATTTTGACAAATCAGGCTCTTCAAGTTGACAATCAAAGATTATCAGTGACACTTGCGTGTAGATCATTTTGTTTTTAAGCTCTTACTCCGCCTGACAGATCCAACAGGCTTGTATCAGAATGACAGATATTTGAAGGTAAATTCCTGTGGGTTTCTTTCACATGGACAGTATTCTTAATAGAAGAGCTTACTCCCAGCAATCTTTCTCTCACAGTTGCCTTCTTTGCTCCTGTTTCTATATAATCTGCTGTTTGAACCTGTTTCCTGCTTCTTTTGCATGGATAGGTTAAGAAGCAGTCACAAAGAGTGTCAGTATTTGAGTGCAGAGGTTTCTAAGTCACAAATCATGAGTCTGAGGTATATAGAAGGCAGATGCCGATAAACTATCCTAAGAAGAAACGTTGTCATATCAGAGATGGATACCAGGACTTCTCAGTGTTGGACGTTTAAGCTAAGAACAGCATGTTACTTTGACAAGTCACTGTAGAAGAGACATAGAATCTTTTCCTGGGGGAAAAGCCTCTTAAGGTCTTTGAGTCCAACCATTAACTGAGCACTGCCAAGTCCACCCCTAAACCATGTACCTAAGTGCCACATCTACACTGCTT
Organism: Gymnorhina tibicen; assembly: GCA_013399875.1. Classification (NCBI taxonomy): domain Eukaryota; kingdom Metazoa; phylum Chordata; class Aves; order Passeriformes; family Artamidae; genus Gymnorhina; species Gymnorhina tibicen. The sequence goes on along the minus strand of VXAZ01008670.1, from coordinate 14,575 downwards.
TTAAACACCTACAGGGATGGTGACTCAACCACTTCCATGAGAAGCCTGGTTCACAAAACCCTTTAAGTGAAGAAATTTTTCCTAATATTGCATCTAAACCTTGCCTGGGGCATCTTGAGGCTATTTCCTCCAAGAGAGATATTTGACCAGTAATTACTCTTTTACAGAAAAAGGGGGCCAAAAATATTTTCCTTCTTTTAAGTTGAATTTTTTAAAGTGCTGTTCTTTGTTCGACTTTGAGTCCTGAAATATCTGACCTGTCACTCCATATGGTACCTAACTCCCTGTCCTTGTTCCTTCATTTGTGTAATGTGTATTGGCAGATTCCATATTCCAGAAAGGAAACTAAAATCTTCACACATTTCGTCTTGTAAGAGGATTTTCCTGAGAGATTTAGTACCAGTCCCACATCTCAAAGACTTCACTTAGCTGTCAAATATACATAGATTTGCAGTAAGCATCCATTTCCTTAGAGTTACCATGCTACTTCCAGCAATTAAACAGCTTTGTTTTTTCAAAACATGAGAAATTAGAAGAGAAAGTTTAAAACTGACAGATAAATGCACTCTGATCACATTCACCTTGGGTGAATTCACTCAGTGTAAAGTAAATATTCTAATTCACTTCTTCTGTAAATAGTCTTCAGGGCATGCTTTTCTGATCAACCCAAGCTGGATTGATCTGCATGAAAAAGATAAATGTTTTTGTTTAAATTGATTTCGTTTGCAAGTAGGCCAAGTGTTTGGTCTTGTTGATTATGGGACTGTGTGAGCATTGTTATATGTGCAAATAAGTACTGTATCATTCATGTGGCATTACAACGCTGGACTGATTTAAACCAAACCGGGACAGATGATCTTGGAGCCATGAAAGCTGTGGGCAAGGACATAGCATTCAGAACTGATGCTTGCTAATGGTGTCCTGTGTGTCTAGAGCTATAGCTTTTTTCTTTGTAAAGCTTTGGTGATGTTTGTTTTGTTGTTGGGTGTTGGGTTTGGTTTTTTTTCTTTTCTATTTTCTGTCTCTACTTCCCATAATTCATGTAAGTGATATTGACAATATTCCTGTGCTGTCACCCAGTACAGACAGAAAATATTGAGTGGACCTGGTAGATATGAAAAAAATACACAAAAACTCAACAAAACCAAAACACCAATACCTCAGTAGCCCTGAGATATTGTAAGTATTTGTCACCACTTAGAACTTCAATAGCTGCAAGTCAAAATTTCTGAATTTAGATAATCAATTATAGTTTAGAATATTTTTAATTCTTTTTTATCATCTGTGATGGAGCAGTCAGCCTTGGAAAGCCTAATATATTTAGTGGAAAATGTCAAAGTTGAAAAGGTGGAAAAGAAGATATACTAGGTGGAAAGGAAGAGCCTTTGGAGAGAAAGGGATGAAAAGTCTGACCATAGGTTTTCCTTAGATTTGTTGCAGATCAGACAACTGGATGTTACTAAGGTCGTACCAAGATTTATTTGCACAATTAAAGATGAGCGAATCTTTATAAAACTGTGCCCTCAAGCTTTTTTACAGGGAAAGCAAATGAGAGTGGTGTGATTATTCCACTCTGTGCAAGGTGGGAGTCATTGACAGAGAGTTAATGGTGAGTGTACATTATCTGCTGAGAGAGGAGACAATCTCAGATTCTTGAAGGCAAATGAACTGTAAGTACACTTGTGACTGGCTGCAAGAGACACCATTTCCAAGAACAGCATAAAGTTTCACAGGTATTAGGTGATCTTTTATTTCTGAAAGGTGTTGAAGCTTGTATCTTAATTCTGAAATTGTTTCTTTTGCATATTACTATGCATGCAAGTGTTCAGTGTTTCAGTTTCAATTTCTTCTGAAAATTTCAACTGCATTATTTAAATGGAAACCCAAAATCCATGATGAATGAACATAACATGAATGTTTTCTCTAGACGACCTGTTTAAAAAAAAAAAAACAAAAAGCAGAGGGAACCTGAATTAGAAAATAAAGAAATTAGAAAATAATTTGTGTTTAAAAACCAGATGTGTGAGACTTTGACTTGAGAGTTAAAATAAACTGCCATCTTTACCAATGATTGTTATTGTCCATATGCACAGACTAAGGAAATAATAGATAGAGGAGATACACTGTGCTGGCTTCTGAAATAAGCTGACACAGCTTCGTAGTTTGACAAT
>VXAZ01008670.1:0-12367 GCA_013399875.1 Gymnorhina tibicen | reverse complement strand
CAATGGAAAATAGGCAGTCATTCATTTTTGCAATTAAAATCACATAGATTATTTTGTAATTCATGTTGGGAATATGAAGCTGAAGACCAGATTCTGAAATATGATTTGCAGTAAGGTGCATGCAGAGGAAGAGGAAGGCATAGTGGTTTGTTTTTAAGACTTCTAGAAAAATTGTTTCATGGCTTCTTTTCTTAAGAAAAGGACATCAAAACAGAGTTTTGCATAGAGATTTGGAAAGGGGGATCTGTTACTGCTTCTTGCTAGACATGAGTTTCTTTGTACTGAGTGAAAGAGTGTGCTCTAGGAGACGTAATGCTCGCTCTTTGCTTTTGGATTCAGCTGTACCATCCAGTAATGCTCCAAAACTCATATTTCTGTTTGATGATTTTAAATTTGGAGATTTGGTTCCCTTCCAGATAAATCCATTTTTCCTCAACTTGTTATTTTCCAGGGGACAACTAAAAATGAATCAGTAACAGTTGATCCGAAATGTTTTGTGTTGTCTTTTGTTTCTATTTCATCTTCATGTTTTCATGTGTCATTAAAATATATATGAATATAAAGAAATTTTGAAAGGAGAAGTAATATGGAAGCAGAATAATTTTGACATTGTCAGTACATATTTTCTTTTTATCTCCAAAGTGAACCTCCCAACTGAAAACTGGATTCTAACAAATGTATCTTGTAATGGAATATAGTTGTAGCTCAGAATTTTTTTCTAGTTTGCTTTATTTTCTGCTTCAAGTCTGTCACATTTAATGTCTGGGATTTGTAAAAATGTCCAGAGCATTTGAAAAAAACAGCAATACAATAGAATGGGAGAGGGTGGCAGGGGGGGCGAGTTGTGGGAAAATGATGTAATAGTAAACAAGGGAAAAGTTCCCTGAGATTCAATATGCAACAAAGAACCACTGTCATGTACATCATTGCCCACTGCATAAATGAGACTTCAGTGATCAGTTAATGTGAAGGCTCAGTGTTCCTGTACAGTATTTTGCACTTGGAGATTTTGCTGTACATAGCAATGTATAATGGTAATGATACCAGTCAGGAAAGCTGCTTTGTGAGCACTTTTTCTTTATATAGTATTTATTTTAGTTGACTTTGGTTTGGGTTTTTTTTTTGCTAAGGAAGATCTTTGTGTATATGTTGTTCCTTNGCCACTTAAAAGTTACTAAACTGTATATGCTGCATGGTTAATTTTGCACACAGACTGATTTTGAGGGATAAATCTGGACATGGAAATGTGCAGATCCTCTTTATGAGAAGGTAAGTTACTGAACTTGAAGTTTCTGCAGATAAACATGGCTTATGATACGGTGAAAATAGACAACTTAAACAGCAGATAAAGGATATCTTAAAATGAACATTCATTTTTCTATCATATTAAATTCTCACCTCTGAATATGTTAGTATTTATGGGTGGAGTATATTATTTCTGCAATTATAATAAGTCCTGAAATGAGTTCAGAAAGCCAAGAATCGTTGGTATAGGCATATATGTGACAAGAAATAAGGGTTTGACTTACTACAATTAAACCTATAGGGTGAAAAAGCAAGGCAAATTAAGATACAAGATCTGAAAGCATTTTGTTCTCCTTTTTGGTCTGCATTAATTCCTTAAAAAGTCTGATCAAAAATTTCATTGAGTGGGATAAATATAAAGACATTATTAATGAAAGTTCTGTGTTAGCTACTCTACTATTTCATTATTGCCTTAAATGATAAATGAGATTCACCTCATATGCACTATGCAGCTCCAATTTCTGCTCAATATGTTGTAATTCTCTCTTCATTATTGTTGTGCTATTAGCAGTAGTTTTAGTAGAATCTTTAAATTGGCAATTTAGGGTGTTTTTAGGGGCCTCACTTTGTGGTAGTTGTTTTAATTTGTACAGCATTCATTTTTTTGCAGGAAAATAAAATGCTCTGTATATTCATTTAGAAGTAGTTGCCTTAGAGGTAGCAAGAACACAAAATTGGGAAGTTTGTCATCCTTCTTTTTCCTGGCATTAGTATAAAATCAGTACTCTGATAGTAGACCATCACCACCTTAGTTGTCCTTACCCACTGTTAAAATTATCCACTCATTTCCAGGCAGAGACTTTTCAGAAATACACTGAAGAACATACTCCTTTACCTGACTGTATTGCTTCTGTGAAAGCTATAAGGAAAGTGACGTTTTGAAGTGTTACATATTCTTTGTTTGAAGTGAAATTTTGGCTTATTGCTACGGATTTAGTGGATAAAGCTCCACAGATAGTCTCATCCAGTTCTAGCTATAATGGATGAATTATTTTATGCACCTTTAGCTTCTTTGCTAGTTATGAATCACAGTGCCTTCACGCAGAGGTCTGCTGCTTTGCCAGTTCTTAAACAATTACTGTGATAAAACAGTTTAATACCTTTGTTTTGTATACAGCCATTGATTCATTTCCTCATTTAAAAATTTACTTAGGAAGAGTTTACTTAGATTCTGAACATGGGTTACTAGCCATGTCATATGCAGTCAGTCCAAAATTACATCCTTCCATGAGTCCATGATCCAGGAGCATTTTTTTTTCAAAGATTAGTGCATCCATAATTTTGTCTGTGTTACAGTTCCTTTAATGTGTATGTTCTTGATGATGGATTTATGAATGGTTGGTTCTACCAAAGAATAACTTGAGTTGGAAGATGCCTGTGCCTGTCTAATTCACTGCTTGGCCTGTCTTCATTTCAAGGTTTCCTTAGAAAAGGGTCATAGTTGAAATCTGCTAGGGTATTCCGCCGTATGCTTCAGTCTTTCTAGTTTCTCTACCATGTTCACACTGTTCTCTAACAGTCATAGACTACAAGGTACAGTAGGTTGATTTTACATCTTCTCTGCCAGTAATAACACTCTATTTTACAGAAAGCGGTGTTCCATCAGGATTACTTCTTACCTGTTGCTTTTTTTTTTTTAAATATATGTTCCTTTTCATTTGGTCACTAGGAGAACCATTATCCCTTTCTGGTCTGTAGTAATCACTTAAAAGATAACAAAACCCCATTTCTGTTGACTATCAAATGTTTTTCTTTTGAAAATAAAAGGCATGTTCTCTGATTCAGTTAGGATAAGTTGTTTCTAGTTACATCTTTTTACCATGGGTTTATGTAATTTTATCAGTTAGAAGTATCTTTCATATTGTTGTGGTTTAACTCCAGTTAGGAAGTAAGCCCCACACAGCTGCTGGCTCACTTCCCCCTAATGGGATGGGGGCGAGAATGAGGAGGGTAAAAGTGGAAAAACTTATGTTCTAAGGTCGGGACAGTTAGTAAGTAAAGCAAAGCCACCCCACAAGCAAAGCAAAACAAAGAATTCATTCACTGCTTCCACGGACAGGCAGGTGTTGAGCCTTCTGTGGGAAAGCTGGGTTCACCACGTGTAGTGTTTACTTGGGAAGAAAAATACCGAAAGTTCAAATGTTCCTTCTTCCTTCTTCTTTTTATTGAGCATGTACTGTATGGTATGGGATATCTTGGGGGTCAGTTGAGGCCAGCTGTGTCTACTCCCAGCTTGTGCTTTGCATCTGCAGCCCTACTTGCTTTCGGGACAGTGTGAGAAACAGAAATGGCTTTGAGGTTGTGCAGACATTATATATTTTTCAGCAATAGCTGCAACATGGGTGTGTTACCAACGCTGTTTTTGTCACAAATCCAAAGCATGACACCCTGTGAGCTGCTGTGGAGAAAATGAACTCAATTGCAGGCAAAGCCAGTACACCTATCTTGACAAAGGATAACTGATTATTCTCTGTTTAAACTTCTGCTTTTACTTTTTCAGTCTATAGTTTTCTTTCTTTCATAGAGAGCTTTTTCATTGGGTTTTGGGACTCAGCTGTTTCTGAATTTTAACTATTTTCTGCAAACTGATTACGTTGGCTTCTGTGTTGCTTGGTCAGCACTGCCTCTGGCTCACTAAGCTCACCTACTTCAGACACTGTAGCTGAATCATTATAAAGAACATGGGAACATTGATAAAATAAATTATGTGAATAAGCGGTTAACTATCTGCTCCACCCTCAGAGAAAAAGAGTAAATCACATGAATAAAATTAACCTTTTGGTGCAAATGTTTTATTTCACAAGATCCATAGGGTCTTACAACAAAACAAAACAAAACAAAACAAAATATTAATTGCTATAATTTGTTTCTATGCTACCTATTCTGAGCACTGGAAAATCTTTATTATTTAATAAAACAAAAGGAGACCTTCCAGCATGATTAACAACTAGATTTTAAATATCTTGTATCTAATCTTGAAGAATCAATGGACACATGTGTAAGAATTTCCTGGATCATGCATTGCAAAAACAGCTATCTATATGTGGCCTGCTTGGAGGCACAGACTCCATTTCTACAGCAGTTTGAAAAGTTACAGGAAGTTTAGTTGAGAAAGAGAAGAAATTTAGTACAGAAAGAGAAACAGTGGGGGGCTTTTTGTCTTCCAAGATCTGTGAATAACCCGGTGTGTTAACACTGTTAGAGCTCTCATAAGAAAAATGGCATATCACTATCTCACAAAATTTAGTGCAGAGGTTGAAGGTCTTTGACCTGGCCAGAAAAAGGTAAAAAGGAAGATGAACACAGAAGGAAAGAGCTGTGTCCTAAGTTCTGGAGAGGAAAAAACGAAACTTGTTGATTTTGGATTATCTTCCCCTATCATTAGAACAGATACTAGATAATAGAAAACTTTTATGCTCTAGGTTGAAGGTTTACAATGCTTAAGCATATTAAATTCTTAAAATAGTTTCTACATATTCTGATAAAATGTTTTACTGGCCATTCTAGATTTTTGTACAAGTAGTAACATGCAGTATAAATCCTCCTTTACATTCCTTCAGTCTCTACTTTATACCAAATATCTGTGCAAAAAACTGACCTACAAGGAAGAAACTTTATTCTGGATTCTAGTGAGACAATATTTTAGATAATCACATAAAAACTATTCAGTGCTTTCCTGTTAGTTTACAGTTACTTTTTTCCTAAATCACTTTTTCATATCTTATCAGAGGAATTACCAGTGTCAGCGTCTTGTATTGCTTTTCCTGCTGTTACTGTTTCCTTCATAGTCTTTCTGTTTCTCAGTGCCATGGTCTGCAAGGCACAGCAAGAAGTGAAGGAGGTAGAAAATGGCACAGCTTAAAAGGAGCAGAGGTTTCAGCAGTCATTGTCCCTGTATTTGGATCATTGCTTGGCAGAGCTCAGAGGTATTAATTCACTGTCTTTGCTGATTGAAACATCAAGCATCCTGCTTCCCTGAAAGTAATGCTACCAACTGAATAGTTGAGAATTCATTTGTCAGGTTTTATGAGCATGAATAAAACGATACCTGGTGTAGTCTTAGACTTGCTGCACTGCAAGCAGACTTGTCATCCCTGTGGCAATGGGCTTAATGTTGTCCTGTTCCATGACTGCCCAGTAATGAGTAGACTGCTGGTTAAGTACATGCAAGTCTTTCATTAAGTACTCAGTCCAGCAGATCTCTTAATTTCAGTGGTTTTCTCTACTACAAGTACTACTACTACTGCTAATTGATACATTCAAGCATATGCAATAGAAGAAAGACAACAGGTCAAAAGACTATAATTAAAAATTAAAGTATGGCTCAAAGTGAAATGTTAAGGCCCCTTTATTGGCACATGATCACAGATAACCTGTGATTTCCAAATCACATAACCTCAGATATTTGAGGAGACAGAGTTAAATCTATATTCATTAATGAATGATTTACTTGAGGGAAGCAGAAGTGAATAGCTTTCAAATCATTTCAGCATAAATGGAAGTCAGCAGTTTACATGAAAATGCAATGGTGTTTCAGTTGTGTTCTGTTGTTCTTGCCATTCTTTTTTTCTGTAGATCCAGGAAAAATAATGAAAAACTCCTGTTTCTAACTAAAGGACTACTATAATTCAATGAAAAATATTCTGAAATTTTCTTTGTATTCTAATCTGACAGGATATAAAACCAGTTATGGACTCACTTTAACAAAAAGCTTGCATTAAACACAGGTGTTTAGTAAAAAAGAGGGGAATAACAAATACAGAAAAAGTGTTCTGGTTTTATTAGATTATCTGCTGGAGATCTTAATTTCCAAGAGTAGTGCCCAGATACACAAAATATTTCAGGACATTTCTTTGACTCCCTTTTAGCCAAATAAATTAGTTAAACGTTCATTTTGTTAACAGTACAAGGAAGTTTGGACAGCTGATGTGTTTAATAAAGACTGTTTTAGCAAAGGCATTTTTTCTACAAGAACTCACAGATGACTCTTCTAATTTATGAAGATGTGGCTCTCACTCCAAAGACATTGTAGATAATGTCTCTTGTTTCACTGGAATATACCAAATTGCATATCCCCTCTCTTAAAAAATAGAATAGGCATATCCCAATTTTTATGATAAATTACAGCTGTTTGCTCTCTTCTTTGCAGTATTAATTAACCTCTACAGTTGAATTTTATTCAGCTGTTGCCTGATCAGAATCGATGTTTTGCTTGGAGACCTTGTCAAATAAATTGTGGTTTCTCAGCATCATCAGATAATTTCTACAGGGAAGCTTGTAAGTTCTTTGGGCAGGACTTTCAAAAAGAGAAAGAAGCAAAGAGAGAGAAAGAGAAAGAAAAGAGAAAGAAAAGAGAAAGAAAAGAGAAGAAAAGAAAAAAGAAAAGAAAAGAAAAGAAAAGAAAAGAAAAGAAAAGAAAAGAAAAGAAAAGAAAAGAAAAGAAAAGAAAAGAAAAGAAAAGAAAAGAAAAGAAAAGAANAAAAAGAAAAGAGAAAAGAGAAAAAAGTTCAAAAAAGTTCAAAATACATTATTTGCTTGTACAGCTGGGACATTTTCATTATATTTTTGGAGGCACTTTCTAATCAATATATTGATGAATGTGATGCTGAGTTTTGCTTTTCTCTCATATTCTTGGTCACAAAATTATTTCCACTGTCTTTTTGCTATTTTGAGAAAAAGCACCAATCTCACCTGCCTCTCTGCCCCAAAGCAAACCCACCTCCACTTCTAATGCCCAGATTTTGCATGTATTTCTCTAGTTATGATGGAAATCTCTATCAGTTCTGTATTAAAATTCAATTATAATTTTTAACTTAATCTAAATTTATTAGATTCTACTATTTAAATTTATTCTGCTACTACGCCTCTAATACTAAACTAGATAGGAACTTCATATATTTATAGAATTCAAGCCAACTCATTAAAAGCTTTTTTCAATGTTGAATTGTTTTCAAAAATGGATTTTATTAAAAATGCTTTAGAAATATATAGGTTAAGGGCGCAATATGTGACTTGAGTTTAACACAGTGAGTTCCAGCTCTGAGTATGAACACTAAGCAACTGGCCAATAACACTGTAAAAAATATTAAGTATAACTGGAAACCATGAAGACCATGATTTCCATTCAGACTGATTCTATATGCATTACTAATATATGTAGTTCTAATACTGTGAACTTTTAAGCTATTTTTAACTTCTAAAAGAGACAGAGAAATTTTATTTTAAATTTAAATAATTTATAATGTCCAATAGACATAAAACACTATACACACCATAGAAATTGCTTTTATTTTACCTTTCAAAAAGATAAACACCATTGGGGAATATATACAGCTAAAACTGAAGTACTTTTCTTTTGTAAATTATTTTCTGTGCCTGCTGTGCTAAAATGTGTTCCCATAAAATGTACATAGGCATAGTCAGAATCTGACTGTAGAGATTTGGTATAAATGAATACAAAATACAAATTCAAAAATAGAAATGTGCCTTTAGGCAGAAATTTACCACTTTAGAATGTGTACATAGGCAGTGATAACAAAAAAATTCAAACCTTTAATACTTTCAGAATAATTAAAAATATGTTAATACAACATAGTATATTGTTCAGCCAGCAAAAGCTGAAGTGAAACATTTCTAAATTTTATGTGTCAGTATTTTTGTACAAGGATAAACCTTCTCTGCAATAAACATATCAATTAAAAAAATAATGTTTGTGATGTAGTGAATTCTGCTTTTCCCATTCCCCTCACACAATAGGAAGAAAAATCCAGAATATTTACTACCTAACTTGTAAGCTCTTTGGAAACAAATTACGTGGGTCCAAAAGGGATGACTTGGGAACTGTAGACTGCGACTTTGTGATGTGGCACAACAGCCCACAGTCTATAAACCTGCACAGTTTTTGTTTAGATGTGTTATAATAATTTTAAGTATTTTTATGATGAGAAATATTTGATCTTAGCATACATATTCTGGCTTCCACTTTTCAGTGTTACACAAAAATTCAGGAGAAGCCAGGTTACCCACCCATAAGGCTCATTTAAAAGCTAAACTAACCATAGCTGTACATTAAAGTGTCTGAGTCATTAAAACTTTAATGGTGAAAAAAGGCAATGAACATCTGGGTGTGCTGGTTATGTCACGGGGCTTAAATTTTCTCTAGAATATGCCACTTTGGTGCAGAAATTATGGTCTGCTTTGCCTGATTACGAGGATTCTTCTGCCTTTCATACAGTCTTTTAATGTGGGACTAGCAAGAGGTGCTTGTTTTCCTTTCATAAGATGAAATTTACCCCAATAAACCAACGGAATTAAGTAAGTAAGGTGTCCAACTCATAATTAGTGCCTGTATTTTTTGTTTGTTTGGGTTTTTTTGGTTTTGTTTTGTTTTGTTTGTTTTTTTGTTTCCTGTGTGTGAAATTCTAATGTTTTGGAAAAAATCATAAGCAATAAGCTGGAATACTTTTCTTATTATTGATTTGAGACATGGTACATATGGATAATGTTCTGCACACAGCTAATATTTTTCTTTAGCATTTTTCTTTCCCACAGAAGAAATAGTATGTTTCTTGACTGTTCTAATGTTGTTCTCTGTATAAATAAATAGTATTTTAGGATGTTTTAAGGACAATTTGCATGCAATAGCAACTTAAAGGAGTATTATGGAAGCAGTGGGAAACCCTGCTGAGCATTTCTCTTAGATGTAGTCTCACTGATAATTTTAGACACAGCACATAAAAGTGCTGACTTTTCACTCTGTTATTGGAATGACATTCTGGTGAAAGATTTCTGTAACAAAACATTAACTTTTACTGTAATTGCATTAATCTAAACTATATTCAGGTAAATAAAATAACTGTCCTGCATGTCAAAAGGAGGACATACTTAGCCAGCTGAAGGAGTACATTTTAGTGTCTGGCAGTGATCTTTCAGAAGAGCCCATATGATTTTTTTCTGATCTATCTTTTAACTCTGTCCTAGGGAAATGTATTATCTTGGAATGATACAAGCACCAGTAGGCATTAAAAGATTATTTCGGTAGTTTTGACTGAAAACTAACTTAGAACTATTTCAATTTATGCACTTACCTGCTGTGTTACAGGTCACCAGCCAGCATCATTGTATTTTGAGCTGAATATGAAATTAGAGTTAAATCAGAACAAAGTAAAATATATGGCCTCTGGCAGTCTTGCTATGATAATTTATCCTTTTTTCTTCCACTTCCTGCAATGAAGAAATAGTTATTCTACTGCATACATTGTACAGATGAAAATTTTCTTTCTTGACATGTAAGGTAGACTGATCTAGTTATTTTGCATGAAACCTTGAAATGCAGAAAATGAGATTTGGGTTTAATACATTTTTAGCCTTATTCAAGGTCTTTATCTGCCAGTTTTTAGAGTCAATAGTCATCTCTTGCTCCTAAGTGCAAATAGTTGGGTGTGGAGAACAAGAATGTTATTACATTTCGTTTTCTTTCATTAAAATAAATTTTCTCATTTTACCTTGATGATACAATACTTCCTTAGTTTGCTTTCATATAACATTTTGTTGTATTTGGTTATTTCCAGTTTCTGTGATTTTCTGTGTTTCCATTAGATTACAATTACAGATAATGAGAGGAATTTTTATAATGTTAGTTTTTAAGTTAAGATAATGCAAATACCTTGAAAAATTTTAGTATTATATATCTTTGTATTATCTATCTGCTTTCTATGCAGGATCGAGATAAAAAATATGACAGGTACTGCTCAGGCATACATGCACATACTTCATCAAAATGAATTTTAAAGTAGGAATACTCTGTTTTTGCTGTCAGGTCCATATGAGCTCTTACACAACTCAGACTCACCATCAAGAAGATTAATATCTTTTTGTTATTCTACGTTTCCAGCACTGTAAAAAGTACAGTATTTTAGAATATACAAATAGAGAAATAAGATTAAGTAAAATTTAAATAATGCTGTTTGATAATTAAGTGCTTCTAGCCTGCCTCAGAGTAATAATTTTCTAAATATTTATTATAGAATTCTTACTCAAGTGGCATACTTAAAATTTAGGATGTCAATGTGCCTGTTATAAATGGTACTGTATTTGTCTCATTTATACTTTGACATGAAGGCTTTTATGTGAAACTAATAAATTCTGTCTCTATGCTGCATGACAGAAGGCATATAAACACACATTGCCTGTTTGTAGTTTATATAGAAACACAGTGCCTAGCTTTTCTTAAAACACTGAATAACGTTTCTTCTACGAGTCATTCAAAAAGAACTAGAACAGAGTCCAAATTTCATGAATGTTATATTTTTACCTGCCACTGATTCTGAGCAAATGGAGCACTCTAACTAATGCAGAAGCTGCACAGAAACAATATCAGGGTTTTGGCAGTTTTTTCCTCTTTGTAAAGAATATGATCTTTAAATGAGCTCCCCATCTGGAAGAAGCTGTAACAGGTAGTTAATATCATGCCTCAGTATTTCGTAAGCTCTGGATAAATTTGGTCTTTGTGATAGATTGTCTTCAAGAGCAAAATACGGTATTTTTCAGTAATGTGTTTACTGCCAGTCTTCTAAAAACCATGTGGCAGTTCATAAACACATACATGTTAGATACTGATTTCTATGGATAATGTGTCTTCATGTTCCTGCCCACGGTGGGGAAGTCGGAACTAGATGATCTGTAAGGTCCCTTCCAACACAAACCATTCTATGATTATTGCATAGTATTTGGCCTTGGAATACTTTAAGTGTAATTTATTTATGTCAGAATTTTTCTTTGGACTAGGATCACTACTTAGTTTTGCCTTCTGCCATCATGGGGTATTCCTGCCCTGATCCAATAGTTTGGATTTGAAGCGTGATTTTTTTCTGAAGCAAACCTCATGGCTGTTTTCAGTTGCCGTTCTTTGCTTCAGCCCAGCCGTGCATAGCAATCTCAGGAGAGGTGGATGACCTGATTAGGACTTCTGGATAGTCAGATTCTTGGGCCAGGTAAGACCAAGGCTGAAGTGTAGTTTCCTGAAATGTAGGATGTGTGGATTATTTTGCTGTACATATTCATTGAACTACTTGTTAAAGTGGAACAGGCAGTGTGTACAAGCCAAAACTAATGATTTTGAAGTCACAGAAAGCTTAATAATGCCCCTGACATTAATGATCTCAGGAGATTAATTTTTATAGCATATTTGATTCAAAAGATGAAAGTTCTACAAAGTAGTATTGTGTTTTGGTTAAATATACACACCAAGTGTAACCACTGTGTTGCAGTTCAGTTCTTCTGTCTTCAATGAATTGACTAATTTGTCTTGAACGAATTAATTTTCAAGATTACCTACAAATTTAATTTTTATTAATAAACTCTTTGAAGGTCATGTTTAGTTGCTTTTGGTTTTGGTTTGTTTTTTTTTTTCCCCTCTTTTTTTTAATTGTAGCATGTTGAATTTGGTAACACTGATGCCAAAAAAAGTGTTTTAGGACTGGAAATAGATCAGAATTATTTTTCTTATCATCTCCTTTATTCTGTAGTGGCAAATAGTCTTAGTGCCTATAGATAAGCGTTAAAAGTATTTGTCTTAAGGAAATAAGAAAGGTATGCAGCTGAAATAACACTTCCTCTCACAGAGACTTCTTTCTCTTAGACAGATGGGCTCTGCCCACTTTCAACTGAAAGTCATGATTCATCTGTGAACAGCAAAACCCATCCTACACAGAACCTCATAAATATATAAAACAACTGTTAAAGACTACATGATTCAGCACTGTTTTAGATGAAAAATAGTCATGGACAATAATAAGCCTGTGGAAGTGAATTATATACTGTGTTCATTATAGAGGACATATCAAAATCTGTAAATTCAATTAAAAAACCCCATAAATTCAATAAAACTTTCCGGGAATTCTTCTGTGTGCTTGGCCCATGACACAAATCATATGCTTCAAACTCTTTTCATGTGGCTAAACTGACCTGGCTAATCATGCAAGTAAAATAAAGGATGTCTGAAATTATTTTGAGGATTCATATTTACCCCAGGGCCTTGGATAAATAGCTAGTGACTGGTGAA
>VXAZ01008669.1:76088-87706 GCA_013399875.1 Gymnorhina tibicen | reverse complement strand
GGGACTGGGGGTCAGGGGGGTCCCTCAGGGTCCTGGGGATGGGGGGAGGGAGGTAGCATGGGGGGAGGTCCCTGAGGGGTGACAGCTCGGGGGTCTCCGGGAGAGCCGGTTCTGGGGGATTGAGGGGTCCCCCAGGGGAGGTGGTGCTGGGGGAAGCCCCAGGCGTGCTGGTTCTGGGAGTCAGGGGGCTCCCTCTGGATCCTGGGAATGGGAATGACAGCTCAGGAGGACAGGCGGGCTCCCCAGGGGTCCTGGTTCAGACTGGGGCGGGGGTCTCACAGAAGAGATGGGACTGGGGGCCTGGAGGGCCCTCAGGGTCCTGAGGATGGGGACGTAGGGAGGGAGTGTGACCCCGAGGGGTGACAGTTCAGGAGGATGGGGGGATGCCCCAGGGATGCCAGTTCCTAGGGATGAAGGGATCTGCCAGGGCTGCTGGTCCTGGGAGAGGTGGAATTGGGGAGCCCCCCAAAGATGCTGGTCCTGGGGGTTTCCCTGGGGTGCCTCTTCAGGGGGTCTCCCTTTGGTCCTTGGGAAGGTGGGGATAGGGGGATGAGGGGCTGGCAGCCAGGCTCTGGCAGATCCCTGTGGAACTGGGGCTACTGGGGGGTGCTGAGCGGGTCCCCATTCCCTGAGCACCCTTGGGCCAGGGCCGTGGCCAAGCCCCTAATCCCTGAATCCCCCACAGGTGTCGGGCAGCCTGCGGCAGAAGGCGGTGCCGGGCATGGCCCCGGCGGAGCTGCAGGAGCTGCGGAGCCGCACGGAGCGCGCGGAGCGGCGGCTCCTGGCCTGCGAGAACCTGGTCGGGGAGCTGGGCAGCGGCCTGGCCTCCCTGGGCACCCTCCTGCAGGGCTACGGGCAGCTCCAGCAGCGTCTGCTCAACCTGGAGAACCTCCTCAAGAACAGGAACTTCTGGATCCTGCGCCTGCCCCCCAGCTCCAGGGGGGAGATCCCCAAGGTAGCGGCGGCCGCTTCAAAGGGATCCTGCGGGACTGGGGAAGGGCTGGAGGCCGAGCTCCTGGGTGTCCCCATAGAGGGGCTGGACGTGTCCAGCCACGTGTGGTTCCAGGGGAATTCCCTGTGATTCCAGGTGCCGCTCACGTTCGATGATATCTCGGTGTATTTCAACGAGCTGGAGTGGGAGAGGCTGGAGCGCTGGCAGAAGGATCTGTACAGAGCCGTGATGAGGGGCAACTACGAGACCTTGGTGTCCCTGGGTAAGGCTCGGGGGTCTGTAGCTCATGGAATCATGGAATAGCCTGGGTTTGGAAGGCTGTGAGGTGGTGAGGCCCTGGCACAGGTTGTCCAGAGAATCGTGGATTCCCCATTGCTGGAAGTGTCCAAGGCCAGGTTGAACGGGGCTTGGAGCAACCGGGGATAGTGGAAGGTGTCCCTGACTTCCACTAGAGGGAAATATTCCAGCCAAAGCTTTTCCTTCGTTTGGGATTTTAGTTCACGTTCTGCTGGTTGAGATCCTCTCTACCTCGGCTGCATCCGTGCTTGGGGGTGGATCCTGCCTTGGGGACAGGGAGGTGTTTGAAGTAGGGATGAGGTGTTTGTGTCTCTGCTGGGGCTGGGATAGGGGACAAGGGTCACTGTTGGAATGTGCCAGGGTAAAGGCACAGCCAAATCCTAAACAACGCCCATTCTCCGCCCTGTAACCAGACTACGCCGTGTCCAAGCCTGACATCCTGTCCCGGATCGAGAGGGATGAAGAGCTCAGTGACAATGAGGGTCAGGAGCCCCCTTGGACACAGACTGGGGATGGTCAGGAGCCCCCCCAGGCACCAGAAGAGATGGACAAGGCAGATGAGGCTTCAGGAGATGAAACCCCCATGGAAGCTGCCCCAGGTGGGTGCCAGGAGGAGGTGGCTGTTCCTGGAGATTTCCCCTTTGTTGGGGAGGAAATGCTCACTCCATGGACTAAAGCACCCCGCAGCACCGTGAGTCTTCATTCCAAGAGGAAGGGTTGTGCTTGGTCGGATGAATCCCGTGGAGAAAAGCAGGCAAAGCCTGCAGGAGGGTCTGGAGTGGTGGGAAAGGCCTCCTATAAGACTGGGGCTTCCCGAGACATTCCTGCCTGCTGTGCAGGGACAGGAAACAGGCTGGGAAGTGAGGAACTGGGAGCTGAGGTGGGAGGGGGAGGCTGGAGCTGCTCTGCTTGTCCCGGGGGAACAGAGGAGTCTGGGAAGCCTTGAGGCATGGATTTGGAGTGGGAGGGCTGGGCAGGAAGGTGGGAGGGGCTGGAAAGGGACAGACAGACCAGGCAGAGCTAGGAGCAGCAGAGATGTGGGAAGAGCCGTGGTCGAGGGCTCTTTCCTGCAGGATTGAGGAGTTGGGAGGGTTAAAGGCACCCCAGGAGAAGCTGGGCAGGTGCTGCCCCGTGGGAAAACTCACCTGGAGCCCAGGTAGGAGTTTGGGGGTTGGACTGGAGGAGAAGAAAAGGGACACAGAGGGACATTCCTTTGGGATTCATGTTCTGTTACTTGGAGCTTCTCTCCTGTGTGGATCTTGCCACGGGGCCAAGGAAGCAGCTGTGCCATTGGGGTTGGAGCAGGGATGAGATGTTTGTGTCTCTGCCAGGGCTGGGAGAGGGGACAAGGGTCACTTTGGGAATCTGGCAGGATAAAGGTGCAGCCAAATCCTAATAAAGCCCCTGTTCTCTGCCCCAGGAGCAGACGGTGCTGTGTCCAACCCCAACGGCCGGTCCTGCATCGAGAGGGATGAAGAGCCCAGCGACAAAAAGGGTCCGGAGCACTCATGGACACAGAATGGGGACAGCCAGAAAACCCCACAGATACAGGCTGGGAACAGCCAGGAACCCCCATGGACACGGAGTGGGAACAGCCAGAAAACCCCACAGATACAGACTGAGGACAGCCAGAACCCCCCACAGACACAGCTTGGGGACAGCCCAAAGTCCCCATGGACACGGAGTGGGAACAGCCAGAAAACCCCACAGATACAGATTGGGGACAGGCAGGAATTCCCACAGACACAGATTGGAGACAGCCCAAAGTCCCCATGGACACGGAGTGGGAACAGCCAGAAAACCCCACAGATACAGACTGGGGACAGCCCAAAGTCCCCAAGGACACGGAGTGGGAACAGCCCAAAGTCCCCAAGGACACGGAGTGGGGACAGCCCAAAGTCCCCAAGGACCCGGAGCGGGAACAGCCCGAAGTCGCCACGGACACGGAGTGGGAACAGCCCGAAGTCACCACAGACACACACTGGGGACAGCCAGACACCCCCTCAGACACAGACTGGGGACAGTCAGAACCCCCCCCAGACAGGTGTCCCCAACAGTCAGAAGCCCCCACAGACACCAGAAGAGACAGAGCAGCAGGAAGAGGCTTCGGGAGAGGATCCCGTGCCCATGGAAGCTGGCCCAGGTGAGTTCCAGGGGTGCCAGGAAGGATGTGCTTCCCCTTCCCCAGCTCTCCGGGGCTCTGGCAGTGTCCAGGGCAGAGGGCATGGCCCTGGTGCTTGGAGAGGCATTGCCAGGGACGAGTGGGAGCCTTGGGATGCTGTCACGGGACCATGGAAAGGGGTCGGGGGCCTGGACACAGGTGGGGAGCCTGTGGAGGTGGTGGGGTGAGGCTGCTGCGTGAGGTGACGGCACGTGGCACCTTGGTGTCCTTCCTCCCAGCCCTCCCTCTGCTTTTGGTCCATGTGTGGCTTCGCTCCAGTTCCTCCTGACGCCTCCCAGCCTTTCCATAGAATTGCTGGGGTTGGAAAAGCCCTCTGAGGTCAGCGGGTCCAACTGTCCCCCAGCACTGCCGAGGCCCCGTGTCCCCAGGTGCCACATCCACACGGCTTTTAAATCCCTGCAGGAACAGGGACTCCACCGCTGCCTGTGCCAGGGCTGGACAAGCCTTTGCAGGAGGAATTTTCCTGATAACCCATCCACATCCTGGCTCTTGAGCCGCAGCTTTCTCCGGCTCTTCCCCACACTCCCAGCAGTCCCTGGTTCATAACGTCAGAGCAGGGACCTGGGAGCTCTCCACGGGTCTTTCAAATCCCTGTTCCCTGCAAACAGAATTCCCCATCCTGGTGATGAACGTGATGTCCCTGGGGGACCATCGGCCAGAGACAGGGACAGAGGAGGACCCGGAGACGGAGGAGGACCCGGCAGAGCCTGACACCGGTGAGTTACCCTGTGCCAGGGACACGGGGCCTGGTGTGTGGGAAGCAGCTTCCAGAGCTGATAGGCTTGAAATAGGGAGGGAAAAGGAAGATTCAGGGGTTCCTTTTATTTTTTCCTGCAACATCTTGTGGGTTTAGAGGTGGGTCCCTTGTGCCACCAGTCCCAGTGGCACCATGGGCAGGGCTCAGCCTGGAAGGTGGGCACTCCATTCCTGCCCTGGGCAGCTGTGCCAGGTCCAGACAATCCTTCTGGGGAAGGAATTTTCCCTGTATCCAACCTGACCCTCTCCTGGCACAGCCTGAGGCCACTTTCTCTTGTCCTGTCCCTGTTCCCTGGGAGCAGAGCCCAACCCTCCTGGGCTGCCTCTTGTCAGGGAGTTGTGCAGAGCCAGTTGTGCCCCAGCTCCCTCAGCCACTCCTGGTGCTCCAGACTCTTCCCCAGCTCTGCTCCCTTCCTGGGACATGCTCCAGCCCCTCAGTGTCTTTCTTGTCATGAGAAGCCCAGAGCTGCCTCCAGGACCGGAGGTGCCCCAGCAGTGCCAGCACATGGAGGGGTCCTGGTCCTGTGTCACACTGGTGCTGGCACAAACACGGTGTCGCTCTGTTCCAGAGGAAACCTCATTTGTGGAAGATGAAATGCCATGTGAAGGGGCTTCTTCTGAGGACATCAAGGTGAAGGAAGAGGAGCCTGAGCTGTTGGCAGAGGAATCCACACCCTCTCCTGGCTCAGAGATCCAAAAGTACCCCAAAAATGAGCTGGTGAAAGCCAAGAGCAAGAAGAAGCCGAACCGGTGCGAGGCCAGCAACCTCCTGATGGGCAACTGCCGGCGCGGGTACGTGCGGGAATGGTCCCATCCCTGCACGGAGTGCGGGAAGCGCTTCCGCCTCAAGATCAACCTCATCATCCACCAGCGCAGCCACGCCAAGGAGGGGCCCTACGAGTGCCCCGTGTGCGAGATCGGCTTCAGCAACAAGCGGCACCTGGACCTTCACCGCAGCATCCACGTCAAGGACAGAGCCTTCGGGGCCAAGGTCTGGGGCAACGTCCACCCCGAGCTGCGCATCCGCCCGCGCAGGGACCTGTGCGGCAGCGCCCACGGGCTGGGCAGCGGCGGCCACGCCGGGGGGGCCTGGCTGG
Source organism: Gymnorhina tibicen (assembly GCA_013399875.1). Classification (NCBI taxonomy): domain Eukaryota; kingdom Metazoa; phylum Chordata; class Aves; order Passeriformes; family Artamidae; genus Gymnorhina; species Gymnorhina tibicen. Next base: position 82,422 of record VXAZ01008669.1, on the reverse strand, counting down.
GCCAGCCCAAGGAGGAGCCGGACCGAGAGGGCCTGTCCGGCTCCGGGATCGCGCGGCCGCCAAATTCCAGGCTGAAGTGCCCCCACTGCAAGAAGTTCCTGTCCTGCTCCATGTCGCTGCAGCGGCACCTCCAGACCCACACGCGGGACCGGCCCTACTGCTGCAGCTCCTGCAACAAGTGCTTCACCCGCCGGAATCACCTCCTGCGCCACGAGAAGATCCACGAGCGGGCTCTGGCCGCACTCCAGCGGGAGGCGAACGCCCAGCCCCCCGCTGCTATCCCGGCATCCCTGCAGCACGGGGCTCCCGAGGCCGAGAGGAACCTTTCCCAGGGGAGCGGGAGCCCTGAGGCTGCAAAAGTGAGCCCACCCAACGTGCTCCTGCTGGGAGCGACACCACTGGGGCTCCCGAGCAAAGGCTCCCCCCTCCCTGACTGCATCGGGAAAGCCGTGCAGCCCGTGGTGCAGCTGGGATCGAGGGCAGTGGCTTCAGGGATGACGGAGAAATGACCACGGGACAGATCTGAACTGTGCGTGTCCCCAGAGATAAGCTGTGCGTTTGTTGGGTTTGGTGGGACACCAGGATTGGGAATCTGCTGCGTTTTAGGAGCTTCCTGGGTTGTAGAAAGAATGGGAAGCTTGGAGACCACAGCTCTCCAGGGAGCAAACTGCAGAAGCCTCCAGTGATCCAAAATGCTTCACCATTCCACTGACTTGTTTTTGTTGGCTGATGCTTGGAATTTTCCCAAGCTGACGTTCCTGGGAGATGACCAGGTGAATCCTGGTCAAACAGGAGCAGAGCTTTTGCATTCCTTGATGGTGGAACTGACCCCTTGTGTTCAGGAACACAACTGAAGAGGACAGGGGGAAGGGAATGGAGCTGGCAGCATTCCCAAGCAGCCCTTTGCTCCATAGACCAAGCTTCCTGACCAAGACACTGGATGAAGAGAGCGCGACATCTCTGAGACCCCACCGCGTCCTGGCCACGCTTGTCACCCCCACCCTGGGGAGAAGATCAGCCAACACCCCCCTTCAGCAGGTTGGGAACGCTGGAGCTTTGCACTGGAAGATCCGGAGAACAAACCAAACCCCAATATGCTGTGCTGGCATATTTCAGGGGTCCCAGCAGGTCCGTCTGGGAGGCCACAGGCACCCTCAGGACCATCCTGCATGGGTGCAGAGTCATTTTAGGAATACTTGATGGGTCAGCCAGCCCCATGCTGCAGCAGCACCCCTGATCCTTGTGGATCCGCCTGCATGGAGCAGCCCCTCGGCTCTGGAGGAAACCCCCACTCTCGCAACCGCAGCTCGTCCCCTTTTGCCCCAAAATCCCACCATAACAAATCCTACGGGAAAACAGTTCTGCAGCTACCTCAGTCAGGGAGATGGGGACCTGCCCAGAGGCAGCCAGTGGAAGCCAGGCCTGGCGCTGCTCCAGTGTCCCCCGGAGCCACCGGAGCAGTGTCCGTGGTCAGAGCCCCCATGCATCCCACATGCTGACTGTGCACAGGGAGCGCATCCTGCCTGGAGCCGTCGCCATGTGGACCCAGTGGAGCAGCTGTTGGGACTCCTGAATTTAGTTTTCCAGGTTTTTGTTTTCTTTGAGTTGTTTGATGTAATTATTTGATATCCCGAGGTCTCTGTCCCTCTCGGAGCAGTGAGCACTGGGAACTGGCAGGCTTTTCCCATCTTTCATTCCAAGTCACTCCCAAGGTGTGATGGTGCTGCTGTGGGAAGCTTTGGGAGCTGAGGGAACACTTGTGCCACATCCAGGTGTGATCCTCAGCCACCTCCTGCTCCATGGGACAGACAGCAGCGTCCGAGCTGCTCCATAGGGATACACACAACATCCCACTGCTCCTCTGGGCCGGTGTCTCACAACTCCTGCCGCTGGGATTGCAGTGTGGAGCATTCCTGGACTGCAGCAGGAGCTGGGAGGGGTGACAGTGACAGATGGGTCACTCTGTGTCCCCAGCAGGACACGGGGGCGGTTGATGCCTTATGGTCCTGTGGTGACCATGGATCTGGCAGTGAGCCAGTGGCTGGTTATCCCTGTTACCCCTGCCCAGGCAGAAATCCCAGTGCTCCCCAGTTGATCCCAGGGGCATGGCTCAGCTGGTGTGCCGGTGTTGCAGGTGGGTGAATCCCCCCAGGCCAGCAGAAGGGCCAACAGCCCCATCCAGGCATTTCTAAATCTGCTGTGACCGGGACCAGCGTTATCTACGACATTCCCGATCCCTTTCTCAGGCTGTGGAATCAATAAACTATTTGTCTTTATGTCCAGCTGCTTTGGGGGTTGCACTGGCACCTGTGGGCACAGAACTGGGATCAGCCTGGACAGCTCTCACCAGGAGGGTTTTGGGAGTCACTGCCAGCAGCTCCACAGCCCCCCAGCCACTGGGAGAGTTGTGGAACCCCAGCCAGGAAGGACTAGCAGCCGAGGGGAGAAGGGAAGGGCTGGGGATGGAGTGGCCCTGGCCACCATGGGTGGGATGTGTCCCTTTGCACTGCCAGGGAGTCCCGTGAAACCCAGATCCTACAGAGAATCCCGGGGGGGATTCCTGTGGGACTGCTCCGCATTGCCATCACACATTCCCAGCAGGCAGCTCTGCACTCCTCCCCTGATGGCCCCATCCCTGTTGAGCCAGGGATGTCACCCCCCAGGCTGCCCCTCACCCACCCCAGAGCACAACAGGAGACCACAGCAGCTGTCTTTTATCTGGTTCTCTTCCGGGCTGCTCCTGCTACCCAGCCCCCACAGCCTTCTCAGGGCCACCAATTGCCCCCAGGCCACTGACCGCTCCCAGGCCAGCTCTCTGCACAATGGTGGTGTTTAAACAACCCGAGTTCTGCCATTCCATGGGATCCAACACAGCCGCTCCTCTGCTGAATCCACGGGGAAGCAGCACCACCCAGCTCGGCTCCAGCCGCTGACCCTCTTCTGCTGCCTTGTGGCCGGTCCCATCGCACCCTGGGCCCTTCCCTGCCGGAACAGCACAGCAGGCTCCTTTCTCCTCCTGCTCCTCATCCTGAGACCCAGGTGGTGCCACAAGTCCCACAGCATCGTGGACAAACTCCCGGCAGTGCCACAAGTCCCAGCTGCCTGGCATGTCCCACCGCTGAAGAAGCACTGTCCCTTCCCTTCTCCAGCCCTCTGGCTACCGACTACCCCGGCTCAGAGCCTCACAGGGCTCCAGCTCCGGCTCATGTCCCGGCAAGCTGCCGGCCGGAGAGGTGGCCACGGCGTGCACCTTCTGGTGGTGGTTCAGCGACTGCCGGTGCCGGAAGCTCTTGGTGCAGCCGTGGCACTGGAAGGGCCGCTGCTGGGTGTGCCGGCGCTGGTGCTCCTCCAGCGACGCTTTCTGGGGGAAGCTCTCGGCGCACTCGATGCAGCGGTAGAGCCGCTCCCCGGCGGCACTGGCCCGTGCGGGCCGGCCCGGCCAGGCGCTGCGGAGCTGCGGCCCGTGGATGCGCTGGTGCTTCTGCAGGTGGTGCTTCTGCACGAAGCCCTTGCCGCAGGTGGGGCAGCGGTACGGCCGCTCCCCGGTGTGGATCCGGTAGTGCTTGTTGAGGTTGGACTTCTCATTGAAGCTCTTCCCGCAGGCGGGGCACTGGAAGGGCCGCTCGCCCGTGTGCAGGCGCTGGTGCCGCAGCAGCGCGGCGTGGTGGGCCAGGCTCTTCCCGCAGGACGTGCAGATGAAGGAGCCGTTGCTCTTCCTCGCCCGGCTCTGCTGCCGCGCCAGGAGGTTCCGCGTCAGCCGGACGCTCTTCCAGCCCAACGGCAGTGCCCGGGGATCGTCCTGGGGGCTCTGCTGCTCCCAGCTGGGCTGCGGCGAGGCCACCTCGGCCGCGGGGTCTTCCAGCGGCATTCCTTGGGCGAGGGCAAACGGCTGCTCCGTGCCCGCGCCCAGAGCATGCTCCATGGGGAAGGGCAGGCCCGGGGCAGGGTGAGCCTCCACCGGCACCACCACCGGTTTGAATTCCCCCAGGCAGAATTCCCCCAAGCCCGCTCCGGCCACCTTCGGCCCGGCCACGCCGTGGCTCTCCCAGGAAACCGGCTGCTCCTGGCTGAGGGGAACCTCCTCGTCCAGCCTCACCGCGCGCGCCATCGGCAGTGCCAGGAGCTCAGCTCCGTCCTCCTGCGGCTGCTGCTCTTCTGTCTTGATCACGACCGTCTCACCTGTGGAGAGACAGCAGTTCATTCCCGGGAAGGAAAGTCCTCCCATGCTTGCAGCTCCAGAGTGGGAGCAGGAGAAGAGGTGAGAGGAACTGGCAAAGAACCAAAGGGAGCAGGAAGGGTTTCCTAGAAGGAGATGAGGTGAAGGGGTTGTCCGGGCAGCTTGTTGGACTTCAGGGATGTCATGGAATCACGGAATTAGTGATTCCATGTGGAAAGCCCTCCAAGATCATCAAGTCCAATCATTGACCAAGCACTGCCAAGGGCACCACTGACCCATGTCTTCAAGTGCCACATCCACAAGACTTTTAAATCCCTCCAGGAATGGGGATTCCTCCACTGCCCTGGGCATGCTGGACTCAATGGACACTATAGAGTGATAGTACAATCCTCACAAAAAAAACGAATCAGAGGGAATGTGAAGGCAAAGCTGAGCTGCGGAGTCCTCCATCCTTGGAAGACCCCATCAGGAATGGCAGAGTTTAAGTGGGTGAATCCAGGGAAAAGGATCGAAGCAAAACCTCCCTGCAGCAGGAGGGAGCATCCACCCACAGGTACCCAGCCCCAGAGCCACCCTCACTGAGCTTTGCCCCAGATTTTCCCATTTTCCATCCTGATGAACCCTGCCCAGTCCAGGCGGGTTGTCAGTGCCCATCCTCAGCCCCCTCGCTGTCACTCACTGTCACCGAGCTGTCCTGGCACCGCTTCCTTCTCCGGCAGCCTGGGGGTCCCTGGATCCTCCCTGTCCTCAGCTGGTGGGAGCAGTGCAGGTTTGGAACCAGCATCCTCAGGTCCTGGGAAGGAGGGAGCAATGGGATGAACTGCTGACAGTGGGGACCAGCCAAAGGGGGGTCCTGGAATTCCAGGACATCCGGTCACACAGGCCACTGGCAGCCAAACCAGGCACGTGATTTTTGCTTATCACAGGAAGTGCCTGTTGGACACTCAAGCTCTAAAATTTCAGCCCAAAATTAATGAGTGCTAAAACGTAGGACTTTCTGCAGCAAACCCCTGCAGGGTGATCCATGTACAGCCCATATCCCAGGAAAAAATGGTGCAGGAACACCGTCTGCAGGACATGTCACCTGGAATCCCCCCACATTCCACGTGGGGAGGGCTCGGAAGCTGGGGCAGCCCAGGGATGACGATCCCTCTGGCATGGTCTGAGTGATCCTCACCGAGAGGAACCATGGCCTCGTAATTCCCCTTCCCGGCGATCCCACGGAGCTCCTGGCTGTCCACGCTCCCCAACTCCTGCTCCGGCAGAGCGCCCGCCTCACCCTCGCCTGCTGCCGGCACCTGGAAGTACAGGAGGCTCCGCGACGGGATCCCCACTGAGCCCTCCCCGAGCCCCAGGAGATCCCTGGGAGTCCGGAGCTCCTACGGACAGAGCTGCATCGGGGGGGACATTCCCAGACGTCCCAGGGAGGCTCAGCTGTTCCTCCCCAGACCAGGGGCACATTCCCATGATCCATCCCGGCAGCCAGGTGAGCAGTGACCCCTCAGGTGGGAGCGGGACAGCTGGCACCACCTCACATCACCCCAGTAGGGCCCAACATGGCTGAAACACTCGGGGTGGGTGTTCTGCTCCCCCTCTTCCCTGGGGACAGGGACAAGCACCAGAGGAGCCGTGTCCATCTGGCTCCGTGCAGCTCCCGAGAGCCAACAGCACATCCCGTGGCCACATGGTCACCTGGGGCACTTTCCCATTGCTTTGGGCACAACTCTGTCACCTGCGGCTTGTCCCTGTCACCCTGGGCACGGCACATCCCTGTGAGATGGGACAGATCCCTGTGCATCTTTGGCACATTCCCATTAGCTGCCTTGTCCCCGTTTGTCACCGCTGGCATGTCCCTGTTATCTGGGGCTTGTCCCCATCAGCTGGGGCTTGTCCCCGTTACCTGCACCCCATCCCTGTCACCGTGCGGGCCCGTCCCGGTTCCCTGGGGCCCAACCCCGTCGCGGTTACCTGTGTCTGCTCCCGGCCGGTGCCGGTACCGGTGCCGGTGCGGTTTCCCCCGCAGCGGCAGCGGCGGAGCTGGCGCTGGATGCGGCGGAGGCGGCGGGAGTTGTCCCGCAGGAGCGCGGTCAGCCGGGCCCCGCCGGCCCGCACCGCGCGCTCCAGCCCCGCCACGCGCCGCTCCAGCCGCTCCAGCCG
>VXAZ01008669.1:43815-61154 GCA_013399875.1 Gymnorhina tibicen | reverse complement strand
GGGCTCCTGTCCCCCCACGGCTGTGGGGGGCCCCAGACCCCTCCCGGCTCCGAGGGGGACCCTGTTCCCTCATGGCTCTGGGTGGACCCCGATCCCTCCCAGCTCTGAGGGGGATCCTGTTCCCTCACGGCTCTGGGTGGACCCAGATCCCTCCCAGCTCCGAGGGGGATCCTGTTCCCTCATGGCTCTGGGTGGAAGCCATTCCCTTCCGGCTCTGAGGGGGATCCTGTCCCCTCATGGCTCTGGGCTGAACCCATTCCCTCCCAGCTCCGAGGCGGATCGTGTTCCCTCATGGAGCGGCGCAGGTCGAGGTGTGGGTGCACGTGTGGCTGGGATGAGGTAAGGGCGGGCGGTGAGGGAGCCCCGCGGTGCCCCCCGGCCGCCCCTCACCCGCCACTCCCTGCAGGGCCGGACACCGCTGGACACAACGCCCAGGCCCCGGTAGAGGGTCGGAACCGGCCGAGCACCCAGAGCTTCGAGGAGCAGCACAGGAGAGGGAATCCCGCAGAGACCCACACCGGTGAGTGGTGTTGGGGCCGATGGGTGGGAGAGGGACGTGGGACATCGAGCACCCACCAGGTTTTGGGGACATCTGGGGTGTGGGTGGTGTTTTAGCCTGGAGCAAAGGAGGCTCAGGGGGGCCCTTGTGGCTCTGCACAACTCCCTGACAGGAGGGAGCAGCCGGGGCAGGGTCGGGCTCTGCTCCCAGAGAACAGGGACAGGAGGAGAGGGAACGGCCTCAGGCTGGGCCAGGGGAGGCTCAGGTTGGATACTGGGAAAATTCCTTCACTGAAAGGGCTGCCCAGCCCTGGCCCAGCTGCCCAGGGCAGGGCTGGAGCCCCCATCCCTTGCAGGGATTTAAAAGCTGTGTGGATGTGGCACTTGGGGACATGGTCAGGGGTGGCCCTGGCGGCGCTGGGGGATGGTTGGACTCAATATCCTTAAAGGGCTTTCCGAACCTCAGCAATTCCATGATTCTGCGACCAGCATCTCTCCAAGGCCCTTGCTGTGCTGAGTGTGGCTTTCCAAATGCCGCTGTCAGGCATTCCATCCCCACCAGCCTTTCCAAGATGCTCCATCACACTCTTCTTTTCCCTCTCCTGGGAAATCCATCCGTCCCCTTGGCCAAGTCTGCACTGTAAAGGTGCAGAGCACTGGCCCATCTGCTTTTCTTTATTTATTCCACAGACTTTTGTTTTCTTTTTTCAATAAGTTTCATGACTTATTCTCTGAGAACTCTCTTCTCACGAGTGTTTCTCTGATGGGTGAGAAGTGGTGTGTGACTGAGAGGGATTGAAAAGGAAACAGCAGAACTCCAGCGGCGCCAAGAGAGAAACGAAACTCAAGGACAAGAATTCAAGTGGCTCTGGTCTCTCCTGGGGCCATGGAGAACGTGTTTTCACTTGCATGAAAATTTTGTGTGTTTCTCAGGCTCAAACATCTGCTGAGGGTTTTGTAACCAACATTTCAGGTCTGTTCAAGAGGCCTTGGTCAGCAGGAACTAGAACTGGAGTGAGGTTTTCTCTGGAATGTGAGCTAGAACAGAGCAGATCTGCCTGGGCTGGGCTGACAATGGGAATTAATTTTGTATGGTATTAAAATAACACTGGTTCCTGTCAACAGAAGACAGCATAATCCAGATTAAGCAAGAGGAGGAGTTGTGCACTGCAGGTCAGAAGGAGGAGAAGGCTGCAGAAGCTCCTGGAGAGCCCTGCCCAGGTGAGTAACTGCTCACCTCGGAGGGAAAACGAAACAGAGGGATCAAATTTCAGGTTGTGTGGGGTTTATTTCCTCACCTCTGCTCATGTATTCCAAATCTTTTAGAAGTTTCGGGCAGTCCCGACAGGCGAGGGCTGGTGTTGCCCCTTTCCCTTCTCAAGGACGTTTTGGAGCTTTCAGATGCATGGCTGGATTTTATCCAAGTGTGGATTAGGAGATGTTTCATCCTCCCCTAAATTCCTTCAGGTTGCCTTTTCCCTCCTCCCTTCCCTTCTGGGGTTTCCCTGGGTAAGGAGGAGCACACAGACTCCTCTGAGAGGCTGCAGAGCCCAGGGCCCTCTTCTTTGCCCTCTCACTTGGAACCTCTTTGTTTTACAAATCAGCTGCTCTGCTTTGCAAATTTTCCTCACTCTTTACAAAGGGTAGCAGTGCTGCCTGTTGGCCCCACTGGAACTGTCCTTGGCTTCCTGTGTTTGTGGCCAGCTGGGATTTTTAGACCTTTCCAACAGGTTTCCTTAAGAAACCGGGCTTAGGGGAGCTGGGCTTCGGGGAACAACCTCCAAACAAAGCCCAGACCAGAGCAGGTGTTCAGCCTTGTGAAATCCTGAGCTTAGGCAGGTATGATCCACTTCTCCTGGATTTTCTCCCTTAGCAGATCGAGGATTTTATGAGCCTGAGGCATCCGGTCAGACCAGGAAAGGCAGCGAGATGGATGCCAGGGAGCTGCCAGGCACAGAGGGTGAGGACCTCCCAGGAGATCCTGACACAGGTGAGGATCTGCCAAAAACTCCACTGCAGGAATTACCCCTCCATGGCTCTTGAAGCTGTGTCTTCCCTGATGCTTTGTTACCGTTGTGCATTCCCGAATGATCCGTGCTTTGTGCCTTCCCCCGGCGTTCCTCAGTTGTGCAAATTCTCCCCAATGAACAGGATTTCAGACTTATGCAACGTGGATTAAACAAGAGGAGGAGCCACCCTGCCCTGCACAACAGGACCTGGAGAAAGAGGGAATCTCTACAGATCTGACTACAGGTCAGTAATGGATTTCAGCTGGGATTTCGGGGACAGTAAATCTAGTTTAGAGTATTTTTTAATACTGTATGAAATGTCACAACCTTACGATGTTAATCATGAGAGAACTAGGACAAACCTCAGTCTGCTGGTTAATATTAGGTGACAAAAATTTCGGGTTCTGTCAGCTGAAGAGGCTCCTTCCTCCTTGAGCTGGCCAAAAGCTGTCAGAGGCACTGGCTTGGGCTTGTGTTGAGGCAAGCCCAGAGCTGTGCTCAGGCTGCATGGATCGAGTCTGTGCTGCTTTTACCTGGATAAAAACCAGGCTGAGGGCTGGGCCCGCAGAGTGCTGGGCAAGGCAGTGACAGCAGCTGGTGGCCAGTCACCAGAGGTGTCCCCAGGGCTCAGTACTGGGGCCATTCTGTTTAATGTCTTTATCAATGACGGGGATGAGGGGATGGGAGGGCACCCTCAGTCCTTTTTATGGACAGGATTCCCTGCCCTGAAGACAAGTTTCTCACTTCCCATGCAGTCAGTTCTTCCAGACCTTTCTGGAAATGGTTTGGAGGCTTTGGGGATTTTTGGTGGTCTTGATCCCCCCCTGTAATCCATTCCCACTTCTTACACTCATTCCTGCCTTTGTGCTGTGTTGTGCTTGTCTCCAGGAGCTACAGCAAGGATGTTTGTCCCAGAAATTGCTGCCCTATCTCCACACGGCCCCCCCTTCTCCAGGCAAATCTTGTTCTTTCTCATGGCGTGTTAATCAAGTCTGTGGTTGGCTCCATGGGCATCCAGTTATCAGTGTTTGGGACACACACATTCCTCTATTTTCTGGGAATTAGGAGCTCAGTGGGTCTCACTTCGGATCACTGTTTATAGGGTCGCAAGAGAGTGGGCTTTAATCACAGTGATTTTCCTTCCTGGCTGCAATTCGAGTCAGTGACTTTCTTTGAAAGTTCAATAACAAAAGTATTATTCCACTTGGGTTGTTATTCAGGCAAGAAAAAGAAGTTTCCAAGGCTGTTCCTTATAAAACAGGTGCTCGTTAGACAGCTCTAGTTCCTGGGACCAGAGAGTGCTTCTGATAAGCTCAGGAGGGGAGATTTAGGTTGGATATCAGGAAAAGGTTCTTCTCCCAGGGGGTGGTGGGGCATTGAATAGATTTTAAAAAATACAGTTTAAAAAAGTCCTATTTTCCTGGAGATTTTGTTTCAGTGGATGCTGGTACTTGTTCCCCCCTCAGTATTAATGATGTGACTGTAGGCTGGGAGGGACATTCCTAAGGGGACTCCTGAATTGAAAATCTCTGAAATCTCTCTGTTTCAGATGAAAATTTGAAGAGGGACCATCCAGCAGATTGCTTTGAGAGCAAGACCTGTGACTTAGAGGTACCAGGAAGGCTGGGAGAGGGGTTTCCCAAGGATCCCAGCCACGGAGTGCCGTGGGACAGTCAGTGGAATTCAGAAATGATGGAAACAACCACCACGGGGAATGGGAACGGCCTTGGAGGGGATGCTCAGTACGATTTCTTTAGTGCTCAGGAAAAGAGCCTTGAAAAGCGGCCCTGTGTGTACAAGTGTGAGAGAAACTCCCCGCAGCAGGACCAGCCTCAGGCGCCGCAGGGGGAAGGGGAGATGTTTCCAGGCCTCGTGTGTGAGAGGGCGTTCCCTCTGCTGCACCCACACCCGGGAGAGAAGGGAATGGGCCCTGGAGCTGCTCCTGCCTCCTGCGAGGGGCCGGCACCCCACTCCGAGTGTGGAGAGACTCTCCCGGGCACAGGCAGGCCCCGTGACCAGGATAGCCTGGGCGCAGAGGAAGCTGCTGAAATCGAGGAGAGCTTCCCCACGGACACATCAGGAGCCAGCCCCTGCTGGGATTCACCCCCGGCCCGGGGCAGCCCTGCCCAGCAGCAGAGCCAGGGCCGGGGCAAGTCCTACATTTGCAGCGACTGTGGGAAAAACTTCGTTTGCCACTCCTGGCTCGTTAGGCACCAGACAAGTCACACGGGAGAGAGGCCCTACAAGTGCTCCAAGTGTGACAAAACCTACAGGAGGAAGGATTACCTCCTGAACCACCAGCGCCGGCACACGGGAGAGAGGCTTTTCCAGTGTCCTCTCTGCAGCAAGAGGTTTGTGCTCAAGAGGAGCCTGCTGAAGCATCAGGAAGGTCACATGCAGGACACACACGTGTCGCTGGTCAGCTGGCCCTGCGGGAACATCAGGGGCTCTGTGATGCATTCCATATAGGACAGCCCCCACAGCCCGCTCGGTGTCCCCTCGCTGGGCCAGGGCAGCACCCCCAGCTCTGTGCCCGACCCTGATGGCAGAAGGAGGCTGTGGAACAGCCATCCCGAGCCCCTCCCAGGAAAAGGGAGGTGGCTGGGGGTTATTTTCCGTGTTAGACAGCATTCACCAGTGCCTGTGGATTTGGGGAGGTGGTGGAGTTTGGAGGTACTGCTGGCTGTGAATCCGTGTGGGAGAGAAACCGCGTTGACATGGAACAGTTTGTGATGTTTGTTACTAAGAAGAGTTGTCTGAATAGAGAGAAATTATCTGAAATGTTATCCCGGGAGCCCAGAGTCCTTGGACTGGACTGGGAACAAGTGAGTTAAAGGTATTAATTGTCCACTAAATGAGTGAAATGGTGTCAGGAAACACCCACTTGGGTGAAATGCTTTGGGAAAGGAAGCTTTGTCCCTGTGGCTGTAAGAGGAAGCCTCTTTCTTCAGTGGCAAACAGAAAGAAGGCCGCAGAGTCTGGGAGGCAGCTTATTCCCACTGTTAAGTCCTGGGGCTCCTCGCTGCTGAACCCCAAGGGAGAATTCCTGAAAAGTGAGGTCCTTACTGGGAGTTGTGAAATGGCCGGGGAGCCTGGAATATGGTTTCAATTTTGCATAGCCTTAAAGTTGTGTTGCATTTATTTTCCCACATTGTTAACGGTCTTCTGTGTTCGTTCAACTTGCCAAATCCTGTGAAAGCAGAACATGGAGATGCTGCAGAAACCTGGGAAACACGGAGTTAACAAGCTGCTGTGTCCCAAACACTGATAACAGGATCTGCTGCAGGCAGAGGGGGCCATGTGGAGGTAGGGCAGCTCTGCTCCTCCAGCCTCCTCCCTCGGGTCTGTGTGTCCCACTCCCAAGTGGAAAGAAGCTCCCAAGGATTGTAGATGCCCATGGGCAAAAAGGAATGACAGGTGTCAGAGGGGTCCAAAAATGCTCACAAAGTTCTATTAGCAAATTCCACACTCAGCGTGGGAATTGGTATTTTTGCCCTGATCTTCTGGTAGTAAGAGAAATAATAGAGTAAAAGAGAAGAGGGAGGAGAGAAGGAGATCAGAGAGGCGAAGGGGAGGAGTCCTGGCTCCAGCATGGATCCAGCTGACATAGTGTCCAGGATCCCAGAGGTGCTCCTGTGGAATGCTGTATCACCCTTTTATAGCCAAGTTTTCCCCACCCTGGGGCCACTTTTTTCACTTTTGATGCAAACGGCTGAGAGGACACAGTCCATCCCTCTGGATCCTCCTAGAAATGGGTCAGGGGGGTCTTTGGTGGTTTTGATCCCCCACCCCAAATGGATGCCCTGCGCTGTTCCATGCTGTGCTTACCTCCAGGAGCCAGAACAAGGGTGTTTGTCCCAGAAAAGAGCTGCCCCAGCTCCGTGTGCCCCCCTTCTCCAGCGTCATCCTGCCCTTTCCCATTCCGTGTCTCACACACCAGTCCTCGGCTGGCTCCACAGCTGTGGCCGAGACACAACACACCCTTATCTCCTGGCCCTCTACAGAATCCAAAGTGATAAACCTCGGCCTGAGAAATGATCGGCTTGGGACTCCACTTGCTTCAGCAGAATGCAGGGAAAGAGAATTATTGGAGAATTTAGATAGGAAAAAGCGTGGTAGAGAGAAACAAGACCCCGGAGAGGAAATAGAAGGGAGGAAAAGAGCTGAATTATTGCTGTCAGTGAAAACTGAGCAGCTGCAGAGAGAGTTACAGGAAGAAAGGGAGGAAGACAACCCCAAAACTGGAAAAATCAGAGGGGCTGAAAATATCAGAGGGTCCCCCTCTGCAGCCACACTCTGTTCCAGTTTGTCCCTTGTTTGCAGCGTTTGGGACACACAGCACATTCACTCCTTGGTGCCCAGGATGCCAAACCCCAGGGCACTGCCCACACGGTGTTGGGACCCACAGCTCTTATTGGGGCCAACTCAGCTGGAACTCCAGAAATTTCCTTTCCTGCCGCAGCAGGAATTTGCCATTGTGGTACTTTAATAACTTTTAAATCAGGGAGTGCAGGTGCTGTGTGGAGTCGGTGGACTGTAGCCTCTGGAATTCTTTTGGGGTTGAGGTTGGCAGATTCCTGCTTCTCACCCAGGAGCCATAAATTAACCTGAGGAGTTTGGCACAGGAGCATTTGCTCCAGGGATTTTAACTCTTTGCCCTCCGGGTCCTACACGAGCGTTCTGCTGTGTTAATACTGGATATTGTGCTCCCGTGTCTATTAAACATTTTGTTAATTGTTGTCAAGAACGAGCTGGAATGTGAATGTCCAGGCCGTTATTCTGGCTGCATGGATAAGATTCCACTTGCTGGATGTCTGGCTGTTACGGGAATTTCCCTGTCTGCCCATCCACGAGTCACAGCTGAGCATCACCTGAGCTGGGACCGGCTCCCGTGAGCCGATGCGTCCCTGCTGGATCCCACACTCACTCAGGTTTCCTCACAGACGCCATCCCAGATTTCCCATAGCAGAGCCTCGGGCACCTGGATCCGTACAATGATTTAATCTTGCTACAACAACAGGGCAACAGCTCAAGGTGGTGCTTCCAGAGAGGGATCCCAAACAAAGCAATTCCACCCTCCTCCCCGGGCTTTTCTCCCCTCACAGTCTAAACTGAAAATCTTGGATAATCGGCTCCTGCTGTGTCCCTGAGTGTCCCTCGCTGCGCCCTTTGTTATGGAAAGGTCGGGCAGTTCCCGGCCCCTGGCCCCGGGCTCCTGATTGTTTCCCTCCGCGGCGCCCGGGATGCTCTTGCAAATCAACCCCAGGGGTCGGATCAAACGGGATCGTTTTTCATGTGCAATTTCCCGCTCCGCCCCCGAGGTCCAGGAGATTCGGGGGGTGTTGGAGGAGATGAGGAAAGACCTTTCCGCGCTTCTCGGGATCACCCCACGTTTCCATCCCGTTCTTCAGGGGACACAACCGGTTTTCTAACCCGGGCGACTGTTGCAGCCAGGGCTTCAAGGAGTTAAGGCGCTGCTGTGTCCCAAACACTGATAAGGAGCAGGATAGAACAGGATGTGGCTGGGGAGGGGGGCACGGCAGATAGGGCAGCGCTGTTCCGGAGGCCAACTCCTCCTCGGGACGCGGAGACACCACAAGAACAGGACTAGGCCAGCGGGGAAGCGAGCACGGAGATGAGCACAGGGGGATCGAGATCACCACAACGCCTCAAAGCCCTCCGACCCAATTCCAGAAGGGTCCGGATTGCGTACACTCCCTCATTTGCATGGGAAGTGGGAAACCTGATCCCGGGGCGGGGAAAACTTGCCCATAAGAAGGTGCCCCCGCAGCATCCTCGGGACCCTGCACACCCGGATCGGCGCTGGAGCCAGGGCTGGTGATGTTTCCTGACCTCTCCCTCTTCCCTCCTTTCCTTTTAATTTACTAACAGAACAGAAGGGGCTAACTCGCCCCGATTTCCATGCCAAGTGTATAATTTACTAATCAAACTCTGTAGCTCTTTTGGGACCCTCTGGCGTTTGTCGTTCCTTTGGCACCCCGGGCATCTCCCTCCCCTTTGGAGCGGGATGCGGCAGCTGCTCGTTAAACATCCTCCTCCCGAGACCTTTCGCTCGTGTTCAGGGTCTCTCACGGGGTTGAGTTGGACGTGTCGTGGCCTTGTAAGGACACGATTTATTCCTTTTACTAATAAGGGTCTGGATTTGTCACCTGTCACCTTGTTGAGGGCATCGTGGGGGAAAAAAATAGAGAAACAGAGGTGTCTGAGTCAGGGAAGAGCCTGTTTGGGATCAGAGCTCCTTCACTTTTCCTTAAAGGAAACTTCCTTAAAGGGCCTTTTTTTGCGTGCGTGTTTCTGCTTGAGTTTTGTCGGGATGTTTGATTTGTTGGCTGGAAATTTCAGGGGTTTTAATTAAAACCGTCGAATGCCACGGGTCGTTCTGCAGCGGGAGGGGAAGGGAGGAGCCAGGCTGAAGCCAGAGGAGGAACTCAGCGGCTGCCTCCCCCAGATCCAAGATTTCAAGGCGACTTTGCATTGGGAAGAAACGGGCGCGGAGGAGGGGAACGGCGGGGAGGCGGGGGCCGGTCCCGGGGTCCCCCTGCGCGCCAGGCGGGGGAGGGTCCCTCCGCTCTCCCGGCCCGGGATCGCGCTCCGAGACGGCGAATCCCCCGTCCCACCGGTGCTCGGTGAGGAGTCCCCAGGGCTCCAGCCCCGTCCCACTGCCGGTGGTCGGTGAGAGGTCCTTGGGCTCCGGCCCCATCCCGCGGCCGGGGCTCGGCGAGGGGCTGCCGGGGCCCCGTCCCGCGGCCGGTGCTTGGAGAGGGGTCCCGGAGCTTCTTCCCCATCCCGCGGCCGGTGCTCGGTGGAGGCGCCCGCTGTGCCGGCCCCGCCGCCGTTGCCAGGACAACGAGAGGACGCCGCTCTCAATCCCCGCCTCCCTTCCCGCCTTGTCCAATCAGCGCCCTGCTTTCCCCCCGCGCTGACCAATGGGGATGAGCGCCCTTGCCAGCCCGCCCCTCATGGGGGCCACCGCGCGCTGCGGGGTGGGCGGAGTCGGGGGGCGGCGGGCCAATGGCGTGGGGAAATGATTAATACTGGGTTCCCATTGGCTGCTGTTGCCAATGTGATTGGCTGCTGCGGCTTGGCGCGGCTGAGGGGGAGGAAGATGGCGACGCGGCGTGGCGGGGACTGCCGGGGGTCCCGCGGCGCTTTCCGGGGCGCGCAGCCGTGTCCGGCCCCTGCTACAGCCCTGCTGCGCCTTCCCAAGGGCCCCGGGCCCGCGGCACCGAGAGGGGAGCGCCGGTACCCGCTTCCCCCTACAGCTGTGCGACGGGGAGAGAGGCACGGACACCCCCGGCACGTGCAGGGGGTGAAAGCGGGGCTGGGCTGGAATGGTTTGTGTTGAAAGGGACCTGGAAGATCACCCAGTGCCACCCCTGCCATGGCAGGGACACCTCCCACTGTCCCAGGCTGCTCCAAGCCCCATCCAGCCTGGCCTTGGGCACTGCCAGGGATCCAGGGGCAGCCACAGCTGCTCTGGGCACCCTGGGCCAGGGCCTGCCCACCCTCCCAGCCAGGAATTCCTTCCCAGTATCCCATCTCTGTTTCAGTTTAAAGCCATTTTCTGTGTCCTGTCCCTCCATGCCTTGTCCCCAGTCCCCCTCCAGCTCTCCTGGAGCCCCTTCAGGCCCTGCAAGGGGCTCTGAGCTCTCCCTGGAGCCTTCCCTTCTCCAGGGGAACATTCCCAGCTGTCCCAGCCTGGCTCCAGAGCAGAGGGGCTCCAGCCCTGGGAGCAGTTTCGCGGGCTCTTCTGGACTCTCTCCAACATGACCCTGCCTTTTCTGTGCTGGGGACCTCTGGACACCGCCCCCAAGGAGCTGATGTGCTGCTGAGCCCCATACTCCCATAACAAGCACGTTAGAGCAGGATGTGGTTGGAGAAGGGAGGCACACGGAGGGGGAGCAGCACCTTCCTGGGGCCTCTTCCCTGTTCTGCTCCATGGAGATAAGGGCAGTGGCAAAATTCAGTGCAGGAGTGGGGTCGGGAAGTGGGCACAGAGTGTCAACCAGACATTGATCCAGGAGAGGTGGATCAAGAGCCCCAAAGCCCCTTTCCAGAAAGCTCTGGGAGAAGGGACTGTGCATCCTCACTCATTTACATGAAAAGGGAGAAACCTGATTCCAGGGTGGGGAAAACCTACCTGTGAAAAGGTGCCCTCGGGACTGGATCAATGCTGGAGACAAGACTGGTGATCTCCTTCCCTCTCCCATCTGATCTTCCTCTCTCTTCCCTCTTATCTCCCTCTCTCTCTTCCATCTTTTCTTTTATTGCCAGAAGATAAGGGCAAAACTACCAGTTTCCTGAGTGCTGAGCCAATGCTGAGTGTTTAATTTACTAATCAAGCTCTGTGAGCTTTTTTTGGACCCTCTGATCCTTGTTCCTTTTTAACCACGGGCATCCTCAAACCTTGGGATCTTCCTCCTCTTCGGAGCAGGATGCAGCAGGATCCCTGGATGGTTTATTCCCCGTTCCAAAGTTCCTGTCCAAAGATCTCCTCACTGATTGACACGCCTGAGACTCTCCTCTGATATGATGGGGGAGTCCTTGGCACACCCCAAACTTTCATTTTCTTTGGGAATTATTTGTCTCTCAGCCGTTTGCTGTGTGCTGGATAACCTTTGGAGCTCGGGATCCCTCATGGACACACGAATGAACGAAGCTCCTGTCTGCATGCACACAGCAGGGGTTAATTAAATGTAAATCTGCATATTCAGGGGGCACCAAGCTGATTTTAAGGGTTTTTTTCCTTTTCAGATCGTGGATTTGAAGCAGTTGGGAAAGACCTGCAGGAAGTTCAGCCCCGCGTTTCACTCGGTCACCTCAGCTGCTCCTCTTTGCCAAAACCATGGGGCTTTCAGAGAAATTTAGGCCTGTTTGGGACTGAGCTTGATTAGGAACTCCCTAAAGGTTCCTCCTGGTGTGGTTGTGGGGCTTTTCCCCCCGTTCCTGGTGCGTGACAATGGTTTACTGCGCGGCCCTGAACTGCCGGAACGCCACGAGCGGGCCCTGCAAGAGCAGCTCCGTCTCTTTTTATAGATTCCCCTTAGAAAACGAACCCCTCCTGAGGCAGTGGCTCCAAAACATGGGCCGGGTCATGGAGACCCCCTCCAAATACCAGCGCCTGTGCTCGGAGCATTTCGAGGAGAGCTCCTTCGAGACGAAGCCTTTGAAAATCCGCAAGAGCCGGCGCCTGCTGAAGGAAGCTGTGCCCAACAAATTCATTCTGGGGGAAGACGGGAGCTGGCTCGTGGGCACCCCCCAGGGTTTCTGCGACGTGGTGAGGAACAGAACCCGAAAACGGATCTGGAATCCCGAGCGCTGGAGGGTAATTGAGGGGTTGGAGAGCGGGAATAAATTAAATTAAAGGGAGATTTGCGTGTAAAGCCTGGGAAGCAGCTTGGAAAAATATCCCCTTGAGGGTTTGATTAATAATAATAATATTGTTATTCCCTAATAATAAGCTTTCATTACTAGGGAGGAGCTTTTCCAGCCAGTCTGACAGATCGTGGCACTGCCCCAGGGTTTGTTTAAAACACTGAATTATTTTAATTTTCATTGAAGGAAGAGCCACATTCCCTGAGGGGGCTGGGCATGGATGCTGACCATGGATGTCTCTTTTTTATGATTGATTTCTGACCCAGTTGTTGGAGCAAATCATTGTTCTGGCTGAGTCACATCATTTCAAAGCCTTTTCTCTCCTTCTGGATTAACAGTAGAAGGTTCTTATGTAAAATCCTTCATTAATATGCTGCTTACACATAGCACAGGCATCGCTGGGAGCAGCTGGGAGGTGCCCACATGTTTAAACTGTTGGGATAAGAGGGTTTTCAGGGATTCACAGCTCCCCAGCACCACTGACTGCGGAACATTTTGCTTTTCAGGCCCCTGGGATGTTTCCTCGGTGGCCGCGACTGCAGGATTGGCAGAATGAATTTTATAAGCAATTGCTGAAGGAGAAATACGGATCTCTGATCACGCTGGGAAAAGGTCAGATTTCCCTCTCCAAAGGGACATGTGCTGGGTCTGGCCTGGCTCTTGTCGCTCCTCGAATCCCTGGAGTTTTAGAGAATTCATCTTTAAGTGCTTGTGAATCTCTGTGAGGGACAAGAAGCTCCACAGTTTTCCTTTAAAGGGTTGTAGGACAGTTTAGGATCCCAGGGAATCCTTGCCAACAAAAACAAGGAACGAGGAGTGGAAAAGGTTTGGGTATAGGAGCTGCGGTGACACACGGGATCATTAATCCTGTACCCTCATTAATTGCAGTGACGTGGTGTTTTCCTCATCCCCAGACCCTGATGTATGTTTGGGTTCGGGGTTCACTGAAGAGAATTGAACTATTTTGATGCAGAAACAGTCAAATAACTTGAGTGATGCCCAGAAAAATGAAGGAATCTCGTTAATTAGCTTTAAATGCCCAACTATATGTTTGCTTGAAGTCACTGATATTTTAAATCTGAAGCTGTGAGCCCCTCCCTGGCTCCTCAGCATTCAGGTAATTCCTTGGATTGATTCCTAGAAGAACCTGCTGAAACTGGGGGCATTGCAATGGGAGGAATTAGCTGGGTAAAAGACAGGACTGAACCATAAAATCCAGCACCAGGCGGCTGAATTTGGGGTTAAGGCTCAAAACCGAGACCTTCCACTTTCCAACATTTAATTTTCAACCTTCTGGGTGTAATTTCTGGAACATTTTATAAAAGTTGGGGCACAAATCTCGTTCACCTGCATCCCAGCCACCCTCTTAGACACCAGGGCAGCTGCTGCTGCTCCCTCCTCATTGGATCTTTTCCTGGAATAACAGAGATGCTCTTTAGGGAGTGGGTGATGCAGGGATTTGCTGGAAAACCATCGGGGGAAATATTAATAACCATCATGCCCATGTTCCTTCTGTTCCTTGTTCAGACCATCCTGTTCCCAAAAGCCGCATCCCGGCAGGAGGAGCGGTGCAGGTCAAGGATCCGCAGGATTCGGAGGGGAGGAAAACTCCTGCCAGCCTCAGCACAGGTGTGTGGGAATCAACGGGCAACACCTTGAGCTTGGTAGGATTGGAGGGAGGGGGGATTCCAGCTCGTCCCTGCTTTTTTTTTTTTTACCCAAAACTTGGGCGTTTTGTCCGGATGCAGCGAATCGGGAATTGTTCTTCGGAGATTTGCGTTCCGTTACATGGGAATCAGGCAATGTTTGGAATCTCCTCGCTCCAGGCCACGGCGGTGCCACGACCGGGAGCGCAGGAGGCACGCGGCCGCACGGATCGCCCTCGGGAGCATCCCGAGCCCCGCGCCGCCGCGGCTCGGACCAGGGGGAAGCATCGGGGAGCCGCCACAACCCGGCGGCGAACCCGGCCGGCCCCGCGGGAATCGGGAGCGGAAACGGCGTCCTCGCGGGCCGGGAGCTGGACGAGTTCAGGCGGTTCCTGCTGCACCACCTGGGCCGGCCCGAGGAGGCGGCGGCCGTGCCGTGGTTCATCTGCGCCGAGTGCGGGAAGAGCTTCGCCCGCCACGCGTACCTGCTGCGGCACCAGCGCGCCCACGGCGGGCACCGGCCCCACGCCTGCGCCGAGTGCGGCCGCCGCTTCCTGGAGAAACCCGCCCTCATCAGCCACCTCAGGATGCATTTCCGCATCGTCCAAGTGCCGAAAGCCTTCCCGGGGTAGATCTTTCCTGTCCGTTTTCAGAAAGCTTCTCTGTCCGGAGGCGCTGGTTTATAGTCCTGTGGGGATTAGAGGGAAGTTTTGGGATAAGGCGGTTTTCCTAACTTGAATCGAGTCCTGATTCAATTTGGTGCTGGCTTAATGGTCATTGATTGGGAGCTGATTTTAATTAGTGGCTGGATAATTCCTGTCATTCTTACCATGCTCCATCCAGCTCCTCCTTGGAGCAGGAGTTGGATAGAGCAGCATTGGCTGTACCAAAAAGGGGCATTAAAAAAACCTGGTGCACCAACAGCACGTGCTGGAGAGCATCCAAAGTAGCACAGAGAAACACTGGAAGTTTTCAGGGATGAAAAATGGAGAATTGGGACTGGGATTGTCCCCCAGTAATTGATGTTTGAAGCAACCGATTCTGGGCATTATTTCCCCACTTTAGCTGCTCTCCCATGACTGTACCTGCAGAACAAACTCTATTTTTGGGATCTATTTTTATACTGACCCCGTGTATTTCCTGTGGGGCAAGATGCTGCTTTGGTGTCTGAAATTCTGGGGAAAAAAACCCCACGGATATATTCTTACCGTGTGTGCAGTGTGTTGGTGATGTTCCTCTGGGGAGTGGAAATGCAGCGGGGAGAAGGTGAGAGGAGAGGAGAGGAGGGAGGGGCCTGTGGAGGCAGCACATGCAGATTTTGTGTTTTCTCCCCACGTGCTGGTGGTTTTCAGCATTTTTGATTATTCCAGTTGAGTGCCAAGAGGGAAAATATGTTGCCTCCAGTTGGAGGGGTGTCCTCAGTCACAGACTCCAGCTGGAACAAAGTCTCCGGGCTCAGCAGCCCCTGAGGAGCAGTAGGGAACAACCAGCTGGTGCTCTGCTGGAGTTCCAGGAGTTCTGAGCAGGACTGGGAAAATACACGTGGCCCCAAAGCATCCTGCCCATCCCAAGTACGGGAGTAATGTCCCAAAATCCTTTTGGCACTGGCTTCTCATTGTTTCCTTCTCGTAAGTGAAGTCCCGGGGTTGGCTTTGCTTTTATTCCTCATAGAATCCCAGGCTGGCTTGGATTGGAAGGGACCTTAAGGATTGTCCAGTGCCACCCCTGCCATGGGCAGGGACACCTCCCACTGTCCCAGGCTGCTCCCAGCCCCGTCCAGCCTGGCCTTGGGCACTGCCAGGGATCCAGGGGCAGCCACAGCTTCTCTGGGAGGTCTATCCCATCCCCTCCCCACCCTCCCAGCCAAGAATTCCTTCCCAGTATCCCACCTATCCCTGCCCTCTGGCAGTGGGAAACCATTCCCTGTGTCCTGTCCCTCCATCCCTTGTCCGCAGTCCCTCTCCAGGTTGTGATGCTCCAATGTGGGATGTGGTTTCACACCCTGGACATCCTGCACTGCTCCCGGCCCTCGGAGAGCCCCAGCAGGAGGGAATGTGTCCTCCTGGACTGGGATGCAACTCCACCCCACAGAGGGGATGGTTCCTCTGTCTCCTGACCACTGGATCCCATGGGATGCTCCAGGCCCCAGCACCCCGCGCTCCTGAGGGGCAGAGCTGCTGTGTCAGACCCAGCTTTAACTCCCCACTGCCATGAAGGGCGGGATCCTCAGCAGGTGCTGTCCTGGGGGATCGAAGCTTCTCCCAGGAGGAACTGACATTCCCAGGGAAATATCACCTGCGTGGTAAGAGATGTTTGGGAAATTTTGGGAATAAACCAAGCAAACCCTGTCTGAGCTGGCAGCAGGTGAATCCATGGCTGAGATGAAGAAACCTCAGTGGCTGAGGGAGCTGGGAAAGGGGCTCAGCCTGGAGAAAAGGAGGCTCGGGGGGGACCTCCTGGCTCTGCACAACTCCCTGACAGGAGGGGGCAGCCGGGGGGGTCGGGCTCTGCTCCCAGGGAACAGGGAGAGGAAAATCGGAAATGGACTCGTATTTAGATTGGGTATTGGAGAAAACATCCTCATGAAAAAGGCTCAGCCCTGGGGCCGTGGGGCAGGGCCTGGGGGGCTTGGGGTGTCCCAGCTGGGGACACAGCGCTGGAGGGGACAGGGAGCGATGACATCCTGGAGGGAAATGGCTGCTCCGGCTCCCGTGACGCTGCTCAGCCCGTTAACCCTTTTTGTCCCACTGCCCTCCCTTCCCCTGGGGCCGGGCTCATCCCAAAACGTGTTCAGCCCAGGGGAGCCCCTGCTGTGGTCCGTCCATGATATCCTGGAGCACCGAGGCACCAGAGCAGCTTTTCCCGGGATAATCCCCGGAAGGTGGGACTGTAACACTTTTCCCTGGCCTGGCACCAGCCCCAGCCGCTGGCGCTGTTAGAATGAAGGGTTCCAGGGTTGGGATGAGCACACGGGGTGGTCCCCAAACCCAGAATGTGCCCCCACGAGGGACTTCTGGCTGGGACGGGGGGTCTGTGTCCTCTCCCCCCACACTCACCCCACGGCTCATGGCCCAGGTGTTCCCTGCGGGGAAAGGGTGTCCCAGCACAGCAGGGCCGTGGCCCTGGGTGTGGGAGGGATGTGGTGCCCAGCCGAGTGGGGGTATCCCAGGGGCTTTGGGCTCTGGGCACCCCCAGGGCTCGGTGATGCTGCTGATCCTGCAGCCAGGGCTTGGTGGTGATATCGGTGGTGATACCGGGGCTGGTGGCGACTCCAGTGTCAGTGCCAGCACTGGGGGTGATGCTGAAACCAGTGCTGGGCCTTGGTGCCTGTGCTGGTGCCGGTGCCGGTGCTGGTGTCAATGCCTGTGCTGGCACCAGTGCCCGTGCCAGCGCTGATGCCCGCGCTGGTGCCAGCGCCAGTGCCAATGTCACGTATGCTCGTGCCACCATCTGCTGATGTCGCTGCAGAGACCGGTGCTGGGGACAGAGCCGATACCAATTCCCATGGTGGTGCCAGCGCTGCTGCTGGTGCCGGTGGCGATGCCAGCTGTGCTGGTGGCAGTGGCGGTGGCAGTGGCGGTGCACCGGTGCCGCTGAGGGTGCCACTGCCGGTGCTCGCGGCCGCGGTGGAGCCGCTGCCGGTGCCAGCGAACCGTGGCAGTGCCAGTGCCGGTGGCAGAGCCGCCGCCGGTGCCGGTGTGGGTGCCGGTGGCTGCACCGGGGCCGCGCCGGTGGCGGAGCCGCTGCCGGTGCCGGTAGGCGGCAGTGCTCCGCGCTCCGCGCTCCCGCC